>PVIY010016201.1:0-52175 GCA_004026745.1 Myrmecophaga tridactyla | reverse complement strand
TTTGGGAATGGTAAAAAGGTCTCTGAAGCAAAAATGTGAGTGATTAAGGATGAAAATACTGGCAGGAGATGAAAGCAGAGGGCAGGAAGGGACAGAATTAAAGCACTTTACTGTAAACATAGTTGTCTGCCCACTTTTTGTTCTTTTGGGGACACCCTTTCCTACTCCTGGCTGGACTTCACCTGCTTCTGGCCCAGCCGTGGGCAAGTGAGTCAGGCTTGGCCAACAGAGCCCTCCAAACTATGGGACCAAGTGATGACCCCAGGATAGACCCAAGAGCCAACTGGGCCAATCAGTCTGACTCTCAGCAGCGCCAGCTTCATGGATCAGTGACCTGTGCAGTTGCAAAAACCCTACCCTCAGAAGTGCCCCCCAACTTGGTTTAATGCTCTGCTGTTGTGCCTTGAAATTATTGATGATTTCATTTTTGAATTTGTGTTTTGTAGATGAAGTCCAATGGGACACGGAGCAGAAGTGTTTGGAATGCCTCATAAGATGAGCATAGCATTTCAGTGGATTCATGATGCACAGGAGCTCCACAAGACTCAAAGTAGGGACAAGGTAAACTTGTCACATCTAAAACTGAGTAAGGGCATTGGTGAAAGGTGGGGATGCTAACAGCCGCAAAAGGCCATGCTTTCCATTCAAACCAGAAGTGGCTTCAAACCCAGAAAGAAGGCAATGGTGTCCTAGGAAACAAGATCAAGTAACCTTATTATGTCCTTACTTATTTGTGTTAACTTCCCTTCATTAGCCAAACATGCTGAAAAATGACCTAAATAGAAAGGAAAAGATGGGACAACCCATATTCCTTTTCCTTTCAGCTCTTCCTTACTCATCAAAGAGTGTTGGTAGAATCCACATGTACCAAGAACTGAAACAAAGACAGTGAACTTAGCTTGGCACAGAGTTTCCACTCTTCTAGTAAGAACAAAATACATATACATGTACGAAATGCAAATTTGTAATTTTGGTGATTCCACATGAGTTAAATGTTCTTACATTTGCATCTAAAGCTGGCTTTGCACAATATAAAGATAAATCACAAAATTCATGCTCATAATTTAACATTTTTATTTAGATACACATTAAATCACAAATAAAAATCACCAGGCCAAGCCACAAGAGAAACCAAAGGAGTAAAGAAAAAGCTTTATATATTAGTATTTTAAATCGTACTTTTCTCCTCCTGCTGCTTGAACAATGAGCTCCACAAATTATATAGTCAGCCCTAGCTGTCAGATAAGATGCTTTATTATCTTCCAGGCTCCCAGGATGTAAGGACAATGTGGGCTGGACTTGCATGCAGCTATCTATCCTGGCCACATGAATAAAGTCATCTGTGGAAGAGAAACCATAGCCAACATGTAAAGAGAAACACATCTGAAAAAAAAAGGAAAAATCAACTCTAAGCTTGTCTTTCTTAGTTCAAATTCTCTGTCTCTCTTTTTTTCTTTTTGTTAATTTTTTTTTTTTGGCTTAAGTACTTTGAGTTGGACTTCTGTCTCTTGCAAGCAAAGTAGTAATTAATATAGCCTTATATGCTAAGCAAAAATGGATTAATGTTCTCAAATTCATACTCCTAGAATTTGGTAAATAGAGGTTTCAGAGAGCAAAGAAAAGTGACCTGAATTCTTTTTAAAATTATTTCTATAATTTTAAATGATAAAATACGTGTAAAGATGTAACTTTTCTGAGAGGCATAAAGAAACAAATAAAATATATGTATATACTTATCTAATTTTTAAAACATCTATTAATGCCCTTGATGTTCCTCCATGGCCTTACCCAATCCTACCCCTTCTCTCCTGCCCTTTCCCACCTGCCCACTTCGAGGTGACCATTATCCTGAACTTTGTGTTTAGCCTTCCTTTGCTTTTCCCTATAATCTGGTAGCTTCTTTTTTGGTGATCTGTGGAAAAGGAATTACAGAAGGCTAGTCTGCAGGCCAGGGGACGAAGTAGAAGGCACAGCATAGCAACCTAACCTTGGCTGATCATTATTAGTGACTGGTTTCTGTGCCCACCAGATCATGTTCTGTCAAATAAAATTTTGGTAAATTATGAATTTACAAAATGACTTTCGTCACAAATAAAAACAAAGTATCTTTGCCCTCTTTTTTTTAACCAAAAAAACCAATCAGGTCAAAAGTAAAAGACTCACTACAAGGTGACTCAGTTACTGCAGCACAGAAATGAGTTTGAGGCTTGGGCTAGGGGTAGAGAGGGTTGTGGCTTTGCTACCTGCCTCACCAGTGACACCTAATAAGGGAAGTAGGAAAGAAGAGTGGAGGAAGAAATGGGCAAACAATTCCATATATCATGCTGTAGTTTCCTTTCCCAACAAGGGAGAAAGCAACCTAACACACAACATGGTGATTTTGACTGTATGGGATTGCCCTTTTCTCCCCATTAGGCTCATTTTAAATGCATCACAGGATTACTAGAAGGAATATTTAACCCAGAGAAATTAATCCCTAACGGTAAAACTTAGTGCAATACAGAACATCATTGGAGGTATGTAGGAGTTGAGTTTCCCGATGTAGGTGGAACCTGCCTTTCACATCCTCACATCCCTTCTGAACCATAAAATATGAACTTCTGCTATCTTGGAAATAGTGTGTAGCAGCTCTAGTTATCTGATCTCTGTGCATCAGGTTCAAGAAGAGGAGCAATTTATCTGATTACTGGTGAGAGCCAAACATGATGAGAGCCTGTTGTCCACTGATCTACATTTCTCTGTTGGGTGGGTCAATGGAATGAGTGGGTGCAAGGTTGTTTCATGAAGCAGCCTCTCTCGCTTGGGTTCCCTGAGCCTAATGGGATGAGCTGGGCCATGGTCCTTCACGTAAATGACTGGGGATATAATGTTCTGCAGGTCCAACCCATTTCATGGGCAGCAAGTCCAATTCTGGACTTGTGAGGGAAGTCACGATGAAGCCCATTCTGGCCCCATGTCCACATCATATCATTTTATCCATAATAAAATGGAATTGGGTTCCTGTATTTATTTCTCAGTTGGTTCAAAACTCAGAGGGGAGATGGAATTGACTGTCTCTTTAACACCCCAACACCCAACATCCCTCGATTTATATGTTTTAGTAAATGATATATGAGACTGTCATCTAAATCATAGAGAGATTTCCATCTGTATTTAAGAAGTGGTACAGATATGTAATACAATTCTGAGGGATAAGAGGAAGATAAGTATGTAAGCTCTTACTGTGAAAATCAATTTTTTCCCCTAACTCATAAAGTCTTCAATAAAACAATCTGATTTTTCACCCTCTTGTTTTGCTTTAAGCCATAGCCTCCTCAAATACAGATTCAGGATTTGTAATGCTCTCCAGACTCCATGTAACAATCTCCAAATACTTAAATCAGCAAAACAAATTTATCCATGAGCAACCTAGGAGCTGCCAGCATCAAAACAAATTTATCCATGAGCAACCTAGGAGCTGCCAGCATCAATTAAAAATAAGTGGTGTAAAACAAATTGATGAAGGATAATTTTGATGCAATACCATTTCAGCTTATATAATGCCTTCCATTTCTAAAAATAAGCAGACCTGAATAACAAAAAAATTTCCCTAAGAAACAAACAAACATTTGTTCCACTCAATGAAAACAAATTGCTTTTATGTTATCTGAAAGAGTTTAGTCAAACAGAAATATTGGCATGAACCAAACCATTTGAATGATTTGGCAGAGGTGTTTTTAAACCATTCCTTTATGTGAATTAATAAAAAAAGGTGCTACCACTGGGAAAATAATGGAACAGAAATCTTTTCAAATGTATCATCAAATTACCAGAAAATGTAAAAATTATAAAAGCACTTAAACTTTATCATGCTGCTAATGTTTATGCGGGACTTATTCCTTGATGCCCCTTAAATTATATATTTGAAAAACACTGGTTTTAAAACAATATAAGATGACTCCAAAAAACTACAAAACCTAATTTCTGATTTTAAAACTATTGTCTCCAGATAAATAAGTGTCTTAGCTTGGCAGGCTGCTATGACAAATACCACACAATGGGTTAGCATCAACAACAGGAATTTATTGTCTCACAGCTTCGGAGGCTGGAAGTTCAAAATCAAAGCCTGGGCAAAGCCTGGCTTTTTCTCTCAAGTCCGCAGTGTTCTGGGGCTGGCTTGCTGCCATCCTTGGGGAGCCTTGGCTTGCACCTCCCCTCCGGTCACACAGCGATCACCTCTCCTTGGGTCTGCTCTTCCAGTTTCCACTGACTTGTGGCTTCTAACTCACCATGAACTAATTTCCTCTGCTTATGCAGGACTCCAATTCTACAGATTAAGACCCATTGCTGATTCAGTTGACCCATACCTTAACTACAAATAACATCTTCAGAAGGTCCTATTTACAATGGGTTCACACCCACAGGCATGCAAAGTAAGAACATGCCTTTTGTGTAAGGGTACACAATTTTATCTACCACAGTAAGGAAAAGCTGTTTCTGAATAAGTCATCAGAAACCCTTTTGTACTCAGTGCTTTTTAGGGCGCAGTTTCTTTCTTGAGTTTAAGTTTGCTTTTCATCATTTCCTGTTATGAGTGCTCCAAATCTCTATATTCCTCGAGCTCCAGGGCTGTCTCTTCCACCCAGCGCTCAGTGATCTGCTCGTTTTACTGAGACTGATAGGTTCTCTCCAAAGCTCGTTATACCGTCCTTTGCTCTTCTCTCCTACTCCACTTTTGCATCCTGTCTATTCCAGACCAACCTGTGAAGGTTTTCCTTTATTCCATCTTCCCCTTCTGCCTCGTTCTTCAATTCCCTGGGCCACCACCACACGTCAACAAGACTTCCTCCCCGTCTCCTTCAAAGGCACTTGGATCTTTCTCCTTTCCCTTTCTCTGACAAACCCCTTAACAGACATTTGGATCAAATCACGGTCCCAAATTCATTTGCCCACAAAGACCGAGGCGGTAATAGAGATGAAAGAAGGGTGCTGGGTTTAAAACACCATCGATGGGGGTGGGTACTGTGCACTGAACAGGAAAATGCACGTCTTTTCCAAAGTGGACAGCCAAATGTTGTGAAGTCTCAAGTGTTGTCAGAGCTCCCAGGTTTTTAAGAGAAATAAATAATTCTGCTTTTATGAAACCTCAATCTTGAAAGGTTGGAAATGAATTAAAAGAATCTTTTTGTCATAGGACCTACACATGCACAACAGCAATGTGCAGGTCCAGCAAAGAGGGCTCTGGGGACAGCAAATCTACTGCCTCTAGTCTACACTTGTTCCTTCCATTTCCTCAGATTCTACCCTTTACTTGGCTTCCAACAATACCTCTCCGCTGAAGTTCAGTGCAACACTCTTTGGCTTCTTCTCAGTCTTTACCATGTCTAAGTTGCCACAGCCTTTGACACAGGTGGCTGATACTAATGACCTCCTCCCTCTCCCTCTCTTGATTTCCATGACAGGGTGTTGCTCTGGTTCTCTTCTTCCCTCTCTGTCTGCTCCTTCTTTGGTTCCCCTTTTTCCTCCCACCTCCTGAAGCTTCTACACTACTATGAGATGCAGCCATTCAGATGCAGAGATGCCAGGACCCCACCCCACGCAAGGGCAGTTTTCCAGAGAAGGATTTTGCTTAACATAAGCATCAGCTATCGTTTGCATGCAAATCTGGGGGCATTTGATATTCTTAGACTGCACATGAAAATAGTCTGTGAAGAGGGAGTGATTTATTTAAATTTTTAAAAAAATACAAAAAACCAACACTCCCAAAGACTCTGATTATTTGTTCTGGGTTGAAGTCTGGGCATCAGGATTTTTTAAATCTCCCCAGATGATTCTAATGTGCAGCAAAGTTGAGCACCACTAGTATACATGGTGATTGAGCAAGTCAGTGGGTAACTACTCAGAATGGATGGGTCTCTTCCACTTCATGCAAATTGATGTTTTCAGAGTCTGCCAGCTAGTGTGACTCCATCGATTTATTCACCAAGTATGTCCTGAGTGGTACGATGTGCCCTGCACCATGGGACCAAAGCAAAGCAGGGCAGCTGGCTGAGCATCCTCTCTATGCTGCCAGGTAGAAGCTAAATGAATTTTTCTGTGAAAGTAAAGTGTTGGTTTTATTGCAGTAAAATTTGTAAACCCTTCCATTACACCAAGTCTCTTCTCATTGACTTCCAAATGGAAGCCTACCAAATCTGTTTTCTCTCTCCAACTCTGAACACACAGATTTCACTTCTGCATTTTCAACTGCCTATTGGGCATTGCCATTTAGCTTCTCCCTCTGCCCTCCTGCCAAAATCTTCTTCCATTATGATGCTTCCATTCCATTCTCCTAGGTACTGGGGTGTGAAATCTTCATACATCCTTGATGTTTTTTCTTTATATGTGATACTGATTCTTATTTCACAGTTTCTTCCATCACCTGACTCAAGGGTTGCTACTTCACTCTTGGTCTAGAGCAACAGTTCTCAGTGCTCTCCCTGCCCCAGCCTCTTCCTCAAGCAGTCCATTGTGCTCTAATTGATTGTGGCCCCTTCTTCTTAAAAAACCTTTGTAAAGACCTTCGACAAGCCTACAGCCCGGGTCCACTGAGGTGGGTCGTCCACTACCCAGCCATTCAGGAATGTGCTTCCCTTGTTTTGGAATAGTTTCTTGTACTTGGTAAACAAGCAGGTGCAAACCACAATCAGGCAGGTGGCCAGGAGGCTATAAAATCCTTTGTGAGCCTGCAAAGGTGAGCTTCTCACTCCTGTCCGAATCTTCACTTGCAGTAAGATTCATCAGCAGCAATGCCCTGTGAAGGAACTTTGGGAGACTCACACCTCCATCTGGGAGCATCCTACTTTATATGGCTGTTACCAAATAGATAAGATTCTGGATTCTTTGCCACTGAAGAACTTTTATCCTCCTGTCATAACTGTTGGCATCTCTCTATGTTCTATATCACCTTCCCAAAGTGACAGCCCCTGGGATCTCCAAAACCCAACAAATAAGGTCCATACTCCTTGGAGGTAGAATTCCAGGACCTTCCAAACATTGCTTCACCGGTCCTTATGGCTTTGTCTCCCTGTTTGTAATCAAGAAATTAGGATTTAAGGGATGATTTTGATTACTGAATCGTTATATAAATATTCTTTTTTGCTTTCTGGTATATTGGAGTAGACAGAGGGAAATACCTGAAATCTCTAAATTGTAATCCAGCTGCCTTGATCTCTGATGATTGTATAGCCCTTATCTTCTGCCCCTGAGATTGTAAAACCCTTGTTACTAACCTTCATTTGTACCCAGTTATCCAGTTTTTCAACTTTAGAGTCTCATAATCACCAAGACAGACACTAATATTTATTAATGAAGGGTCTTGGGTCAACCCAGAACTAACCCACCTCAAGTCCAAAGTTGTCTTGATAACTAAGACTAGATCTAACCAAAATGCACCTGCCTGACATGCGCAGTAGCTTAGACTTTAACCTATAAGTCACCTATACCTCATTATAATACTAAAAATTATGCTTTTCATCATATTAAGGCCGCCATTTTCTTACATACATTCTGTGACTAAGCATGTAATCAATCTGCGCATGCTCAATCACCTCTAATTACATCATCTGGGACCACTGTGCTCATTGTCCTAAACCCTGCCCATCTTTTTCTCTAATAAAACTATCAGAATTACTGCAGCTTAGGGAGACGGACTTTGGGCTAACAGCCCATCTGATCTCCTTCTTCACGCCTAGTAATAAACACTTTCTCACTTTGCACTCCCGGTGTCTCAGGAATTGGTCTTTTGAGCACATCAGGCAAAAGAATCCACCACCTTTGTCCAATAACACTTTCAGCTATATCCCTACCCTGGCTTCTGGTCCCAAAGAGCTGCTTGCAACCTTCATTGAAGTTAAAAAGAATCTGAATCACTGAGATGCTTCATCCATTAAAGGGTACGGCCTTTCATATTTTCCATTTATTGAACGGAAATAACACATTTCTAAAGCTAAAATGCCAGCATAATGTGCAATGCTGGAAGTTATAATGAAAATTATTCTCGTTGATTTTATTAAACCTGCCCATTTCTCACTCTAACATTATGATTATAATTTTACGTAACAGCTGAGAGCACTTGACAAAGTGCTTTTGCTTCTATTATCTCTTTAATCCACACATCAAATCTGTGAACATTAACAGAAGAGAAAATTGACACCCAGGGATGTTGTTTAAATTTTCCCATGCTCACACAGTTTATAAGAGGTATATATGGCTCACCAACCCAGGTCTCCTGATTTTAAAATCCCATTAACTTTCTCTTACCCAGCCTTGCTTTATTTATTAATGTCAATCTCCACATTATTTACCAAAATTTACAAACAACCAGAATTAATAAAAGTAAACCACCTCTCCTTGAGAATTGTAATGCAAAAATTATGATTTTCTGGCACTGTTCTGACTAGTTTAGAGTTGTAATAAGGGGTATATGCTTATGAATGTCATTAGAAACCTCATATACCCAATACTATCCATAGATGGAGAAATGAAAGCTTGTAAAAGGCACTGGAATTTAACAAAAACGATAGTAATGAAAAAGTAGGAAGACAAACAGCATTTCAGCTTTGCATTGTTCTGCACAGAAAGCCAACCATCATCAAATATTGGCCTCTTTATGTTGTCAGGCAACAATCTAATCGCACCATTTACCTTCTATACTGCTAAAGAAAGACCAAAAGTGCTTAGTGTCACTTCTTTATTATTGTCATTTGCCTAGAAGGATGGAGTAGAGATAATAATAATAATAATAATAATAATAATAATAATGAAATAATCCACTCTGTTCCATTATTGGTGAAAATAAATGTGGGTCCCTGGAAAAACCCTTGGCATTCAGGATGGAAGAATGTGAGATTGGAGACAATGGAAGAGAAGGAAGGAGGCAAGGAATGGACTCCCAGAGTCTGTGTGAAAACTCTGCTTTGAGGGTTCAAATATCTCAGTCCTAAAGAAGTTAAATTTGAAAATCTTTCACAGAAAAAATATTTTTTTACTCACTTTGAAAAAGAAATGCCTCCCAAACCTTTGGCTCAGCTCTTCCACTTCTAAGAACGTATCCTACAAAGAAGAAACACACACACACACACACACACACACACACACACACACATCTGACAATAATATCTGAGACTTAGAGTGGCCGTGAGGGTTAGGAGTCAGTCCTGTAAGGGTTAAAAGAGCCTACTTTTTACCATATCCTTTCATACATTTGGAGTTTTGTACAATTTAACATCTATTACATAATGAAGAAGTGAACTAATTTAATATAGTTTTAAATCTATCTTTCAAATATATATGCCTTGTGATCCAGAAATTCCTCTTTTAACTATTCTTACAAATGAACACCCAAAAGTATGTATGAGGATATTCAGTGCAGTGACATTTGTAATACGAGAGGTATTTGGAATCGCAATTCCCATCAATAGAATAGTTCAATAAATTCAAGTACATTCATTCAAGATAAACATCTTTAGCCACGGAAAAGACTAAGTCCTGCATATCAAGACACAAAGTATATTTTCCAAGATCAATTGTCAAAAGAAAATAAAAGAATAGCATGTATAGCATGTCACCAATTTTTAAAAAATTATATCTCTATTCACCAACCTTGTTCATTCATGAATCTGAACAATCAAGCAATATCAGTATTTGAAGAACATAAACAACCCAGAAAGTATGAGCAAAGGAAACAATTTACCCATGTTGAAAGAAAGCTACTTAGCATTTCCAGCAATATATGAAATGATATTACATTCCCCCCAAAGAAAATAAGAGAACAGAAAACAAAGTGTTTTTGAAAACTAAAAGTATGATTGATGAATAATAAGTGAACCCATGTACCATAGAATTAAATTTAAAAGAGAAGGATTAATTCTTGAGGATACACATTCATCTGAGTTCCAGAAAGAGAGAACAAAAAAAGAAATAGAAATAAAATAATCAAACGAGTGACCAAAGAAAATCTCCCAGAGCTGAAGAAAAATATGAGTCTTCAATTTGGAAGTTCCACTGAGTGCCAAACAGAAGACACGCACAAATCCTGTGACATTAGGATTTAAGAACCCAAGGATAAAGAGAAGTTTCCAAAAGAAATTCCTGAAAATAAAATAAGTGAACGAAAACAGGTTTCCTACATGGAAATGAAAATCAAATTAGCATCAGATTTATCATCACCTGTTCTAGATGATAGACGATAATAAAAAAGATTACCTCAAACTCAGAGAAGAAATTATTTTGAGTCTTAAATTCAACACCTAGAAATCCTATCAGGTGAGGCGGGCCATGCCATGCCAGAGACCTGAGTTCGATTCCCAGTGCCTACAAATGCATATATATATATATATCAGTGAAATCCTATCAGGTATAAGTTTTATGGCAAAAGATTATATCTTCACTATAGGCCCAATCATACTATTTAATTCTGCAGAGAATATTTACATAATCATGAAATTATAAGAGCTGTTTTTTTCAATTTTCAGAATCAATCTATAGACCAACAATAATGATATAAATAGTCTTTTGAAATTTCAAAATCTATCTATATATCCACATAGTAAAAATAAAAATATGTACCAAGCACAACATAAATATGATGTGCCTTTGCAATATAAAAGCAAATAATATACCTGATGGGAGTTGGGAGTTGGTTGTAGGGGAAGGGATAGTAGAAGGCAGAATAAGAGTGCTAATTTCCTCATGTTAAATTGGGAAGTCAAGGATGCTGTCCAAAGTTTGACAGACCAAGAAATAACGCTTCAATATATTACTTCAAGTTATAAGAATAACCAATGGAAAAACTGAAATATAATTAACTCATGTGTATGGGTGGGAATAGAAACAAATATATTTTCAGTAGGCTACACACCAATTTTCATGGCCTGGGGTCCACTGAAATTGTTTAAGGTTGATAAATCATCTTAATGAGTGTTTGGGAGATACTTTACATAAAAATTAATTTTCAAACGTGTTTCAGTGGCTTCCTCTGGGAAGTGAGGTTGAGGTTGTAGGGCAACCGAGTTTTTCTATTTTTATTTTATTCACACAAAATTTGAATTTGAATTTGAATTTTTACTTCAATGCTCTTGTGCTATTTATAATTTAAAAAGGGCTTTTTAAAAAGTGGGCTGCCTCAGAAGATCTACTCAAAATAGTTATGTAAGTATTGTTATTAATTATGATAGCAATAATGACTAATAGCTAGATTTTACTGAGGGACTTTCTTGTGCTAAAGACTTAATGGATATCCTCATCTAATAGTCACAATTTTCATACAGATACTATTGTCTCCTACCTTTTTGACATGAGGGAACTAACAATTTGAGATTAAGTAACTTCCCAAAGTAACACAGCTAGTAAGAAGCAGAGGGAGCTGGGGCTCAAACTCAGGGCTGTGACTCCAAAGCTCATGTTCATGATAACTAAACTTTCTCTCTCTCTCTCCTTGCACAATTGAACCTCTTCATTATAAAAAGAAAACAAATCTCTCGTTCCTCTTCCTATGAGGTCCAGAATTAGGAAAATAAAGGAAGTCAGCACTTACAACCTCATGTCACAAGTTACTTAATATTTACTTTTGGCAAACAGTAATGGGTTCTGGTAATTCCTTCATTCAACACGTGTCTGAAGAGTGCCTGCTCAATCATGGGGCTGGGTATTTAGCCATGAATGAGGGAGACACAGCTGCTGCCTCCATGGAGCCCACCATAAACCAAGGAGGGGATTGAGGAGTGCTTTAGGCCCCATTATCTCAATCCGGCCCCCCACCCCATGCCTACCCTCAATCCCATTCTTGAAATTTTTCAGGATTTTTTTGGTGCTGGACAAATACAACTTCAAACCAACACACACACACACACACACACAGTCAAAGAGATTGATGCCCCAATCCTATTTTATATAAAAATTCAGAAACCAGCATTAGTGCTTAGAGTCTAGTTGAAATGAATGGGCAACTAATCATGATTATGCAATTCATTAAATGCATATGAGTGATGAAAAAGTAAAGGGCTCTATCAGCATTTAACTATCTATAAGATTCTATTGTTATATTAAGCAGAGGAGCAAGAAATTATGAGCCAAGCCAAGCAACATAGTTAAAAGGGAAAAGGAGCATCAATCATATTTCCTGCCTCTAATTTACTTGGATAAATTATGAATTTTAGTTTTATGTTTCAAAAGTATTTAAAATTTCCACATTTTGCATATAGTACATATACCAAAATTTCTTTTGGAAGTACCTGTTTCTATGAACAAACTTCAAACAAGCCTCAGGATAGTACACATTATTAAGATAACACCAAGCACATCACTTTTTCTGAATCTGTTTCATAAACTCCTTGGCCAGATATTTTGCAGAAGGCAATACAGCTTCAAAATACAAATTTTCTTCCAGAGATAGCTAAAGAAAGATTTGAGATGAAGGTTAACTGCTGTTTTGTGGGTCAAAGCCCTGAAATGCTTCAAACTCAGAGCACAGCTGAACTCTTAATCATTGACCGAGTTAGTTACCATTTCTTTCTTTCCAGCAATGTCCTGAAGCTGAGTTCATTTTAGGACATTGTTTTATCAACTCTTTGACTTATATATGGCAAATAGATCTGATCGTTCCTTCTGATCAGATGCAAAATATTTGTTTGATTGAAGATGGGAAAAATGAAGCTATCCATGGTAGAGGAGACATTGTTTATCCTCCTTAGTAAAAGAGTTCCTGTTTTGTTTGGGTGTCCCTCTCCTCTGTATATCTTGGTGCTGGGGTAGAGTGGGCTGCACCTCTTATTCCCTGGCATCCTGTTCCCATTGCTAAGAATTCGTCTGGACATGGACATGTGATATAATTCTTGCTATTGCAATGTGTAGGAAGTCTGGGACAGGCTGTCCTAATTAATAGAAAAAGACATGGTTCGGGCTAAACATTCTCTGCTTCTAGATGTTTTGTCTTTGTTAATTCTTGGAGCTGTGGCAGTCACCTTGCAACCATGTGGGGAGCTAAGTCAACAAGCCGAGGATGGCAGAACAGAAACATGCAAAGAATTCAGGTTCTTTTTGTTGAGCAACCGAACCCACCAGTCTGGAGCTTTCCCTCATTCAGGCTTCTTGTTATGTGAGATAATAAACCTTCCTCATTGTCTAACCCATCCTAGTCAGAGTTTTCAGTTGTAACACATGGTACAATGAATATGTACTATGAACTACCAATTAGTATTTCAATTAGTTCATGAGTGTATATGAACTAATTCTGTTACCCTATCCTTCCTCCACTGAGCCAACATTTTCAATATTCTTAACAAATTAATTGGTATTAGCACTCTTTACTTAGGTAGACTTCAACTTTCTTCAGGGATATATGTAAATTTATTCGTTGCCTTGGCAATCTACTTTAAGAGAGAGACGCTTATCAAAGATATCAAAGATACCTATACAGCACAAATGCAAGATGTCTCCTTGAGGTCATGGAAATCAGTATGAGACTAGTGTTTTTTGATAGCTCAACATAACCACATTGACCAAACACCCTTTAAAAAAAAAACTAAGTTATATGTGGAAGTTTTCTAATTCTCATCCAAATATTTTCTTTGATAAACTTTCATTACAGCAACTCCTTGAAGCCTGACTATTTGGCTTTCACAGTTTAATTTCTTAGCTTTGAGTTAACATTATTCCCTTAATCTCACTAATCCCCTAAGGAAGATGAGCATAATGGCGAACTTCATCTAAAAATATTCTATTAAATTTTGAAATGATTAAATTGTATACATAGAAATAAAATATGAATTCACACTGAATTTATATAATTTCTTGCCCAAATTCCTGAATTTTAAGCCATCTTTTCACCCATACCACTTCCAAATGTCTCTTTTTGTGAGCTTTATAAACACAAGTATCAGAATTCATAAAATCAAGCAGAGTAATTGAAAAGTCTGTGTTAATTATAAATCATAATGCAAGTCAAGGTTAATTACAATTAGATTTTAAATGTTTTGCTTGAGGATACTAAGCTTATTTAGTCTGAAACGTAAATAAAATAAAAATGAAAAGCTTATATATGAAAGATATAGCAGTATGCTACAGCTGCTGGGGGGGATGTGGGGGGAACCCAACCCGGCACTATTTGAACATTAATATTCATCTCAAAAGTAAAAAAAAAAAAATAAGCAGTTTGAATGTAAATTATTCACAGAACATTTTAGCTCTTAAAATGAAAAGTAAAGGCCATAATCTTTTAAGCACTTCTAGGTGATAAAAGTTTAAAAAAATATTCTCACTGGGAAGAAGCTAAGATGCCAAGAATCATTCTGGAACTTACAGCCAATTTTATCATACAAGTGCTATACTAATATGTTTTCATCTCTGTGTTCTGTTCTAAGAGGAGTTCTCCAGAACAAAGCTTTAAGCTTAAATCAAAGGTGAATTATTCAGAGCCCACCTTATTTTATTTAGTAGCTTGATAGCTCTTTATAAGGAAAAATACTGGAGATGAGATTCAAACTTTTAGAGATAACTATGAGGACATGTGTGACAGAAAACCAAGATGGAATGTGGGCATGAGATTTCTAAAAGTCCAAAGACAGTTGTCAATCTAATGTGAAATTGAGTAGAAATTTTCATTATGGAAAAAAAGTAACTGCTTTCCTTAAAGATTATTTGAAGGAATTTTTATAATTGCACTTTGATCATGCAAGATGTAAACATCTGGAGAACCTGATGAAAGGATATACGGGATTCCTTTTAATATTTTTTACAATTTTTCAGTAAGCCTAAAATTATTACAAAATGAAAAGTTAAAAAATGTAATGCTTAAAAATATCACTGTGTGGGCATGAGAAATTAATTCAGTTGTCTAAAAGAATTTACTTACTGACCAGACTAATATCGTGTAAGAAAGTCATTGCCTTGAAAAAGCTTCAGCAAGTGGTCCATAACATTAGTTCTTATCTTCCTTGTCTGTGGTTTTTAAAGACATCAAGATCTGTAGATAAATTTTTATTTTCACACAACTGAGTTCCACATAGAAGAAATACTGGGGAAAAAAAAAACTCCATAGGAATAGCCTGAGTTTTGTTGGTATTTGAACTTGAACTTATATTGCTCTTTTACTTGATAGTGTTCCAGTTCCTGTCAAATTTCTTTATAAAATTGTTACATTTATGGTTCCTTAAAAATAAATGACAAAATTATAGACCTAAAATGGCCTATAATCATATAATCGAAGAGTCTTACAGCTCAAAGAAGGGTTACAGATTATTTTAGACTGCCCAGCCTAAGGCCCCACAATATATAACATCACATCACATATTCTAACACTCCAGCTAATTGCAATGTGGGAATCTACATAGGCTCAAATAAAAAACACTCTTGTGACAATCGGTGAAATATGTAATGAAGTGTTTCCATTGTGTTTATTCCTGGATAAAGCATGTTGAAGTATTTACCATTACTCATTTTTAAGCAGTATAGTTAGTATGTACATGTATGTGTGCAAATACACTAAGGGAGAGATAAAGCAATTATGAGAAAATGTTACCAAGTATTGAATTTAGGTAGAAAGCAGCATGGGTACCAAAATTTTCCATGTATGTAAAAATACGCAGCATCACCATGTATTTAAAACTACGGAGCTAGCCAAAAGCAGGAACGGCTCTCACAAAGATTGTACGGAGGTTGTTTCGAGCCTTATTGATTTTTTTTAAACTGGCAGCTCTTAATGAAGTTCATTTTTCTGTATTTATAAAGTGCAATGGATTAGAAACAGAAAATTAAAAGAGCGAGAAACAGTTGTTAGAGACAGTCCCAGCCCACATTTATAAAGTGTCTACCAGACCTGGGACCAGAAACGGCCCTGCCAGCCCATCACCCAGCCAGGAACAGGGACATGCAAACAAGTCACGGTGATGAGAACCGCAGGCCTAACACAGAGAGAGAAGCAGCAGCAGATGCGACTGGATGCTCAGTGCAATGAAGTTCACAACGATGATGCTTAGTCCTTGGGAAAAGGTCAAATTTTATCTTCTATGCTGTTAGAAAGTTAGAGGAATTAACGTTATATTTCAAAAACCTCACTGTCAAAATATTTTAATATTAAAAGTTTTAAAGCTTACAGAGAAACGTTTCCACAAACGAAAAATATTATTTCCAGGTAATACACATTTTTACCCCAAATGCCAAATAATGAGACTACAAGATTAAGCTTGGGTTGTCCACAAATTAATTAATTAATCTGTATGAATTATCAATCACTGATAGATTGGCTTAAATAATGCAACTATAAACTATGAGTAGACTTGGGGCAGGGTGTGGCAAAGTGTGGTCTTCAAACCACCTCCCCCGAAATCATTTCGGATGCTTGTTAAACATCACACCCCCTACTAAATCAGAATCACAAGGGGGTAGGCAATCTGCATTTTTAACAAGTCCCCTGGAATTGTGATGCACACCAAAGTGTGAGAAGCACTGTCTTAATAGCATATAAGGATACTCTTTTTATTTTACTGCTCATAAAAAGCTAACAATTAAAACATACCAGCTGCCCAATAATTGAGAACAGGTTTTCTTTCATTTGCCTTGCACGAGATGACAATCAGTGACTTATTTTGCAATTCCAGGAATATCAGCCATAAGGACCAAATTCTCCAGAAGCACTTTTATATAACATCATGTTCAAGAAATACTGGCTTTTTGAGAAAGAAATAACTAGATCGTGAGGTGTTTTGGCACCTTTTTCTCATTGAAGCCTTATGAATGATATTTTTAATAAAGGATTAAAGAAGAAACTTTCTGATGCTTAGTGATTTATTATCCCCCAACCTGAATAAACATTTTTTCAATAAAATTTTCAGATGACATCACCGATTCCTTTTTCCCCCCAAAATTAATTTCTATGAAATAATTTTGGCCTTGACCTTTTCAGTAAGATATAACTTTGCTGAGTCTATATCAAAGGAGGTCACAGCATCAGAAAACAGGGCCGCCTCATGAGAACACCCTGGGACGGTCAGAGAGCAGACCTGCCCAGTCCTAGCTGTCAGCGTTTCTTTCAGACACTTCATCTTGCCCTTTCGTGACCTTAGCAATATATCTTTAAGCTGGACGATATTGCAATTGCCCCATTTTATCTAGTGACCAAACTCCAAACAATCTTAGCTGTTCAGAAAATAGCAGAGATGTGTGTCTTTCAAACCTTTGCCTTTCCTTCCTGTGTCCACTCCCTGAACCTCTAATGCGTCCTTTTTAGTCTTTCCTTCATGGAAGTGAGCTGATGGTAGGTATGTACGCCCTATCTAAGGCAGCGGTTCTCAAACTTCAGCTTGCATCACAACCCCCTTGCATTGACTTGAAACTGCTGTGTACCCCAGAAAAGCCATGTTCTTTAAGCCTCATTCAGTATTGCTGGGTGGGATCTTTTTATTGTTTCTGTGGAGATATGACCCACCCAATTGTGGATGGAGATATGACTCACCCAATCAATTTTGATTGGGTGGTTTCCATGGAGATGTGCCTCCACCCATTCAAGGTGGGGTTGCTTACTGGTGTCTTTTAAGAGGAAACCATTTTGGAAAAAGCTTCAGAGCCCAAGCAGCCGGAGACCTTTGAAGATACAGAAGAAAAATGCCCCCGGGGAAGCCTTATGAAATGAGGAGAGAAAGCTAGCAGATGTCACAATGTGCCTCTCCAGTTGAGAGAGAAACCCCGAACTTCATCGGCCCTTTCTTTGGAATTAAGGTATCTTATGCTGGATGCTTTAATTTGGACATTTTCACGGCCTTAGCACTATAAACTTACAACTTAATAATTCCCTTTTTAAAAGCCATTCCCTTTCTGGTATATTGCATTCCATCAGCTTACAAGCTAACACACCCCTGAAGGACTTATTAAAATACAGATTGCTAGGGCCTTCCCCGAGTTTCTGAGTCAGTGGGTCTCGGGTGGAGCTCGAGAATATGCATTTCTACTGAGTTTCCTTCCAGGCGATGCCTTCACTGCTGGGCTAGAGACAACACTTTGAAAACCACTGGTATAAGGTGATTTGTCAACTGCCTTGTGGTGTTGGTACCAGAGAATGCTGAGGCAGGTGTTGTGACTTACCTAAGTCATCTCAGACTCATCAGAGTAACAGCCCCAATATCGAGTCAACCCCTAGGCATGTAGAGAGCATTACACACTTATGCAAACGGACTACCTCTTTTGAAGTTGGGCAGGGTTACCATAATTTTTTTTTCTTCTGTTTTTCCAGAGAAGACCGTGAACCACAAATCTCCAAATTCTCATGTGAGAATCCTGGCCTTTTATTTATTCTCTAAATCTTTAAGAACCAAATCACTTCTCTGTTCCTGCCTTAAGTACTTTAACTCAATTTCCCCTCACCTGCCCAATCTGTTAGACCAGGACCGACCTCCCTGACCACAGGTCCCACCACAAACGCACACACCCACTGCATCCTCCAACCTGTGGGGACATCCAATCTAATCTCCAGTCACGTTTGCTCCCTGACGAGTTCCAGCCCAATTCCTTCCAGGACCCCAGTCTTCTAGGTATGTGATGAGTCTCTGGCAGCTGTGCTCTTGGATACCTCCCTCTGGCATGTTCTAAAGGAAGTTTAGGTCTTTAAAAGGGGATTAGGAAAATGCCAGAGCTAGGGTGAGGCAAGAGGCACCCTGGGAACTGGGTAAGTAACAATGCTCCATCAGTGGATGGCATGAGAAAAGGGCATTTTCACACAGGGGTATGTTGTGGAAGAAATACGAAACCTGCTTTATTTGATTTTCTCTCATAATATCCATAACCCAAGAGCCAACCGGAAACCAGAATGGGTCCCAGCCTCCGAACAAGTGCGGCACCCTCTGTGCTGAAGGTTGTAGCATGAGCAAGAGCAGATAGGTCCAGAGGAAGCCAAGCCATGGACAAGGTAGCCCGCTTCTCAGGAGAGGGTGCAGACCTCATTAGAAGAGGGATCCCAGGCCTTGGTCTGAAACTGTTGGTAACTATGGGGACGCGGAAGGGGTGCATTGAACTATTGCTTCCATGTTATTAAAATCAAGGACAGAATGCTGACAAAGAACTGTCAGCCTGTGTAATCGAAAAGAGGATAGGACTCGGAGTCTGAGAAGCCAGAGTTCAGCCTTTTCTAGGTACTCGATCTCAGCTAACAACACAGAGCCTCCATTTTCTTCTTGGTGGAATGGAGGGGAAAAAACAATAAAACCAGGAGCGATCACATGTCTCACAACTTCACAGGGTTGCTAAGTAAAAAAGGAGAAATCTTCCTATCCAAATATGAGTTATTTCCCAGGTTTTGTGTTGTGAGCTTAAAACAAGAGAGAGTTTAACCCCAAAAGGCAACCTCAGGCTTTCATGCCACTGGATCTTGTACCCATGAATTCTCTAGCCTCCTCTGGTATTGTGGAAAGATATTTGGGGGCAGCAGCCTGCAGAGATAGAGAGGAGTTCTGGAGCAGGGGTCCATTCAGGGTATCTAATACTGCTCAGGCATTAATGCCACAAGCTGTTCCACCCCAATCCCAGGCACTTAAGGGAGGCTGGCAGAAGTGAAGCAGGAGCACTAGGGCAGAGAATCGGGGTGGGGAAAGAGGGATAGACTTAAGAGAATCTCGGGCTGTCTTTCCCAAACAATTACCCGAAAATTGCAGAGCCAGTCCGCCCCAGGAAACCTCAGGGAAAATATTCCTTTGATTGTGTGATTGCATCTTTCACAGAGCACACAAGAGCACTGTCAGGTACTGGAATGCAGAAACTAAGAGCTCTGGTAGTTCTATTATATCTTTGTGGAATTGCTCTGCTTCGCTTATGTTGAACGAAGTACAAAATTAAAATGCCAAAGTTAAAATCACAAATTCCGGACTATACTACAGGACAGAGTTCCAGATGATTTCATTCTATTTTTATGTGACAGGCTATTAATTGTAATCACTGCATAGAATTTTTATTTTAGGACAGCTAAGGTTTTTCTTTTTCTTTTTTTTTTTTTTTTTTTTTCCTCCAAGCCCCAACCTAGATTGTCTTCTCTGCTGGAGAAATTTCTCTAACCAATCTTCCTGTCATTTGCCTCACGGGCTTGTTCGAATCCACACTTGAGAGTTAATTTACAGCTTCCTATTTTACAGAAACAAAAGAAAGTGCCAGGTGGTCTATCCCATTGGAATTAGAAAGTCTAAATTCTGATTTTTAGTTTCTCCTAAGGATCATACAAATGAGATAGCTAGAATAAATTTGATTTCCTTTTCTTTTTATTCCTCACCATATCCATACTGTTTACTTTTAAATCGACCTCCACCTTTTCCTCAAAATACAGCCAACAAACGAAACATTATTAACTGTCATTTTAGAGAAAGGAAAGAGAGCATCACTGAATTCTTCCATGAGTAAGTGTTAAGTATGTAACTGAATTAGAATATTTTCTGGAATAGGCATGTCTTCTGTGGATCTTATGAACAGGCCTATGGACCTTTTAAAATGGTAACTATTATATTGGGGGTTTTTAAACTAGCATTTTAAGATCAGTATAGTTTTCTTTTAAATATCTGTGGGTTGTGCTATTCACTGGTACTGCCTGTTCTCCTCCTTCCAATTTGCAGTCAGAGCCCAGGTTTCTGCCCTTAGGTTGTTAGGCCAGGTCAAGCAAATGGCTTTGGCTGATAAAATGGGAGGAGGACAGGCACCCTGCACATGTCACTTCTAGGCAGAAAGCTTTAAAGCCAAAGCCTGATTGGCCCTCTCCCCTCGCCCCGCTGCAGCACCCAGCATCCACCCCTTGGATGCTCGAACAGCCTGGCCCCTGAGTGAGGAAATCATAAATTAGAGTCCCACCAAGTCAAGGTGGTCATGTGGTACAAACGACTGATGGACTATAAATCTACATTGTTTTAAGTCACTGAGAGTTGGAGGTTGTTTCCACCACAGCATAATCTAGCCTTTCGTGGCTGAGGTTATAACTAAATGGTATCAGGAACTTTTGCCTCAACAGTGCACCGCTGCATTGTTGAGTTCTTTGTGCCTGGCCTGGAAGAGGCCACGGAAGGAAGGTGTCAATGTAAAGGGATTTCACTCTGGAGGAGTGGTCGGAAACTGCAGAAAAAGCTGGGTTTCCAGTGTCAGAATGACCAGGGTTCAAAAACTGGCTCTAACACTCAAGTACCCTTGACTACACAGATACATTCCTTAAATTCTCTGAGCCTCAGTTTTCTCATCCATAAAATGAGGTCAATAGTGCTTTTCTTAAATGAAAACCTACATGCAAAATACCCTTCACATAGCAAATTCTCAATAAATTGTAGCTGCAATTATCACCTGATTTTTTTATGATTACAGAAGATTTGTTTCTTGAGAGGAAAAGATTTAGACTTTAGAAATCCCAAAGTATAACAAACATTTACACATTAGCAAATGTACATAGAAGTACTCTTAAAAAAAAAAAATTCAATACATCCCAGAATGATATTTGAAAACATTTTATATGCCTTCCTAATGAAAAACATCAGCATACAAGAAATGGAATAATCTTCCTGCATTTGAAGATGTCACTTTCCTTGTATCACCTGTTTTTATAGAAAAGGAACTGAAAATGGGCAGTGCAGAAGGAGAATAAAACATTTCTACTCGTTCATTTTTGAAAATCGTCACATTAAGCATCATCATTTATATTTACTTATTAAACATCAGGCCCATATCAGAATATACAAATCTTATTAATAGCAATACTGGCATCTTATGAATGCAGAAAGTAATGACTATATAGATGTTAAGTACACAGCAAGTCAATGACAGAGAGGGGTTTATTTATTTGCTCAATTTGTGAAATTGTGACCTTGAAACTCTTATGCAAAAAAGCCATTAATCCCAATTTGTAGAGCACATGAAACTAGCAACGAGTGGTAATACAGATAAAGGACAATGCAAGAAGAATTAGAATGGCTTTTAAAGCAGCAGCTATATGTTCCCTTCTCATTAAGGCTGTTTAAGAAGGTAAGTTGTTTTCCTGACCCTAAAAATTCAAATCCCTCACCCCAATCAATCTGGTTTTGTACGTAGAACTGTATCGCCTTCGTCCACAAGCTCCAAGAGACTTTATAAACCCTGGGTAGTCAGAGATGAATTTCTTAATAAAAATCCAATTTATAGGGTTTAGATATTATTTGCTTCTTGATTGGAGAGCAGTTAGGGAGCTTTACCCAACATGACCACAGAGCTGCTTCTTTCTCTGGCAATGGGAATAAAATTGATCGGATCTTTTCTCGGAATAACACATGAGTTGATCCAAAAAAACTTTTTTTCCCTCACATCTCACATTATTTACTTTCTGTCAAAATAATCCTAGCATGCCAGGTACTAGGCAAAACACAGATTTTTATCTAAGAATTTTCATCTCTGTTTAGTGAATGAGTCTGCGTGTGGCACATGCCTTCTGCTCAACACATCCACAACAGAAAGAGAAAAGGTGACTCAGACTTGGTCATTTGTTTTGCCTTAGTCAAAAATTTGCTGACACTAGTCCTTGCTTCTCATTTGTACTAAGGATACTTTTCCTTATTTTGCACTTTCAGAACTATTGGGTCTCTTTAGTAACCACTCAGGATTTAATTATACCCTCAGAGCCTGGGGGGAATAAAAAGCCACCCCCACCAGCCACACTGTGCACCTGCTGTCAGCTCCCCAGGCTAGTGGGAGGTCCTGGCTTCTAAGCTGGGTCTCCTTTCAGGGAGCATTGTCAGGACAAGATAGTCAGTCCACTTGGATAATGCAACCCAGGACGTTCAGAGTCTAGCAACAAAGAAACCCCATTATGTCGTCTCTGACTTTACCAGCTCGGATCATAAATCCCTGGCCAGAGCCCCTCGCCCCCAAGAGGGAGTTGTTGCTGGAAATGGGAAGCATGAATGCATGTGGGATGTCCCGTAAACTGTGACCTGTGACCCCTGAATGACCTCTCTGACCAAGTGCTAATCATTTAGCCAAACCTGAACAGGGAAAAAAATAAAAACAGTAAGATGAAAACATTTAAACCTCACAGCACAACGTAGGACAATTTTAAGCAGCACCCAGCATCCGCTAGCATGGAGAGTGTATTTCCGATTTGAAAACTGCCTTTGGTTCTCTCTTGGGCTGGGACGGAGGACTCAGTAGAGGAGACTTCTAATTGAAACTGCGCAGAAGCCTCCAGCGCTTGAGGCTGAGAGCGGGCAGCACCGTGTGGGAAGGGGCTGAGCAGCCTGCATTTCCTCTGAGCTGCGTGCAGGGAACCTGGTGATTACCCTTGTTCCGATCAGAACCGGGCTTTGGTTGATGGCGTGTGAAGTGGTATAAGGATGTGGGCTCTCGCATGCAGATGTGCACAGTTCATTGACTTTGTTCTCCAATTCCCACACAGTGCTCATCAAACTTACGTAGTTACAGCCCGGGAGAGGAATATCCATCCAACACTGTCAGTTACACGACAGGCCAAGGAGTTTGCAGCCAGAGAAAGGAATCCCAAAATGACAGATGTTGGTTGTAAGTTCAGAAAAGCAAAGAAAATGAGAAACAGAAGCATGAAGTTGAGGTTAGAAAGGCTTCTCCCCTGAAGGCGTTAACCCCCAATACCAGCTGCTCAGAAAGCACAAATTGCCCTAAAGGTGCTTTCTAAGAAGGCAAGCAACAACACTTGATCCAAAATGCTAAAGACCAGAAAAACCACAGATATCATAGTCCCAGCCTCAAAAACCACGGTTAAAAAGAACTGCCTTAGAGTCCTCTGATTAGAAATAATAAAAGTTTGCTTTTTGATAACATGTAGCTCAAATAAAGTCGGGCGTCCTTCCTCCTGCTTTAGGACCAGTGCCATTACAGAGCTCCTTCTAAAACAAACAAACAGAAACCAAACTCTGTATCATTACTGAAGATTTTCATTACCAGGAACTGATTGGGAGCAGAAATGGTATGTTACAATCTACAACAAATGGTAAAACTTTCTAAAAACCCTCTTTACCTGTCTCTGTACCCCAGAATTCTACGTTTCAGTGCAGCAGCCCCTATTCTCATTCTCTATTAAAATATTCCAGCATCAGTGGACTGTACATCTCACTAACTTGTCAGCATCTTCCCTTTATTCCTCGGAACTTTCAGGTTCCTTCTTATGTCCAACCATTAATTCTCTGCAGTTTCCTCAGTTTTTATCTCTGACCATTTTCCCAACTGGATCCAGTAGATCCTCAAGGAAGAATCCCTGCTCTTGACAAGAAAAAATATTCATTATTCACTATCCACACCACACACATAGAGACACCCATACACCATAGTTATAGGGTATATGGCAAAGTAAAATTCATTAAAATATCTACCAATGTACTAACTTCTTTCCACCCCACACTCATCTATCCAATTCCCTTGCTCTCTGAGATCAGTATTTGGGGCAGAATCTGGCTGTTTTGGTTTTGTATTACTGCTGAAACAAATTATCACAAATTTAGTGGCTTAAAATAACACAAATATATTCTGTAACAGTTCTGAAAGTCTGAAAGGAGTCCAGAGGGGCTAATATCAAAGTATGGGCAGGGCTGCATCCTTCTGGAAGTCCCAGGAGAGAATCTGTTCCTTGTCTCTTCAGCTTTTAGAGGCTGTGGGCATTCCTTGGCTGGTGTCTGCACCACTTCAATCTCTTGCTTCCATCATCGCATCTACTACTCAATCTGATCTCTTGCCTTCCTCTTATAAAGATTCTTGTGATGACATTGGGCCCACCAGATAATCCAAGATAAGATACTTAAAAGCTCAAGATCCTTAATTTATTCACACTTGCAAAGTCTCTTTTGCCATATAAGGAAGCATATGCAAGTTCCAGGAATTAGGATATGGATATCACTGAAGGACTATTAGTAAGCCCACCTTACCAGCTGACTGTCAGTTCTCACACACATCTTTATAAAACAACAACAACACTGTGATGGTTAAGTTCATGTGTCAGCTTGTTTGGTTAAGCAAGCACCAGTCTGATTGTAACTATAAGGGTGTTTTGTGGACTTAGATCATTAGTCAGTTGTTTGCATCTATGGCTGATTACATCTACAATCAACAGAAGAGATTGCTTTCGGCAATAAGAGAAGTCTCATCCAATCAGTTGAAAGTCATAAAGGGAGAACTGATGATTTCAGCAGTCAGAAAGAAGAGTTTCTCTCTGAACTTCAGCCAGCCAGGGAATGCAACTTTACCTTCATCAGCATTCCCAACTTGCAGCCTGTGCTATGGAATTTAGACTTGCCAATCCCCACAGTTATGTTTTCTAGAGGACTCTGACCAACACCAAGGACAAATTCAATGCAAGATAATTGTAGAATGAAACTGCCAGACTTGCACTAGATGAATGATTTTGTGAAGTCAACAGAAGTGATGGTTGAGAACCACTGGAATTATACGCAGAGTCATTGACAAATGGAAACCCAGCAGAGGTAGAACACTTTACAATCGAAAATATACAAAATTAGCAAGGATAATAGCAGCCAAGTACAACAAAGAAAAAAGTATGTAACTACCAGCTGATTAAGAGGTAGTCTCAGGAAAACTGATGAAGCTCTCAAATTTTTGTTTATGATATAAAACTGTGAAATAAATGATGTAAATAATGATACAATTATCTTAGGAAAAATTTTTACCAGAAATGAATCAATCGTGGCTCATTCTTTGTTCACTCTAAACTGACAAGCTCAATTACAATCATTTTACTCCAACAAAAAATCCATTTTCATAATTTTTAGTTTTATTTTTCAAGACAAATAACCCACTCAAAGCTTTTCACTATTCATTACAATGTTTTGGTGCCTATTTTAAGTGAATTCATTTAAAATGGCTGTTTTCTAGTGAAAAAAAAATCAGCCTTAAAATGAGCGTGGAGTCTGGTGGGGAGCCTAAAATGAAGCAGCACCCTAGAGACAGGCAAGAGGCCTGCAGCCTTAACACAAGTGAGAAGGAAAAGCTGTGGGGAGCAAGGCCATATCCACTTTAAACAGAGCCCTTTCCTCATGTGAGCCAAAGATTTCTTCCTTACTGCAGCCTGAACGTCATCTGCGTGTGTGTGTCGGTGTGTGTGTGTGTGTGTGTGTGTGTATGCGAATTACTGGTCTATTAAATGTAACATTTATGAAGTGATAACAAAAATCACAATGTTACATGGCAAAGCTTTTAGACACTTTCTGAAGAGTATAAAACCTGTGGTGCAGTGAATGCCTTCAAAGTGTCAAGTAATTGTTCAAGGAAATTAAGTTCTAGCCATCACTCACCTGAAAAAAAAACTAAGTAAGTGAATTTCCATAAAAACCAGTAATTTTCCCCCAGGTCTCTTATATACAAAGCAGTAAGGTTATGGAGGGAACAGGTCTTCCTGGCCCGAAGCCCATGCCGTCTTACTTGGCATGTCTACGTGCCACCACAGGTGCGGCCTTGGGTTCCAGGACCTACAAGGGGGTAGGTGACATGGTGGAGGTGTAGACAATATACTGCATTAGAGAGTCTCCTGCATGAGGGGGAGTACCTGGTTCTAGGCCCTCTCCCAGTGTTGTTAATTTTACGACTGAGGAGTAAGGAATGTTTTGAACCTCTCAGCAGATCTGTTCTTCCTCTGTAAAATAAGAATGTTATTAATACTGGTCTCAAGAAAATTAACCTTAAAGTTCAGATGAATAGCTAGTAAGATGTTCATTTTAATGCTATCCCAATAAAGACACCATATAGAGTATCTGGAATGAGACAAGCTAATTCTAAAGTTACCATGGAAAAATGAACTCACAAGAATATTCTAGAAAAGGAGAGTAATGAGAAGATGAGCCCAATCAGGAAGGAAAAGATATCATGAAGCTGTATTACTTAAAACTGTTTGGTTTTTTACTTGAACGGACAGAACAATAGAGCAGAACACAGCAGCTTCAAATAGGTTCAAATACACACAGAATTTTAAGATATGATCAAGGTATCATTTCAAATCAGTAAATAAAAGATAAATGAGGACACCAATAAATGGTGTCAAAACAACTGAATAACCCTCTGAAAAAATATAGTTCTACTTCCTACCTTTCACAAACATAAATTATAGATGTATAGGTGATTTTTCATACAAAACAAAACTACTATAATTGTTAAAAGAAAACAGAAAAATTTGTGTAATCTCAAGTTAGGATGGTCTTTACATTATTTAGAAACTGTAAGAGGAAAAAAACTATGAATTTGACTGCATCGCAATTATAAACTTCTGCATGAAAAATATCACAAAGTAAATAAAAGCAGCCCCACTATTCTTTGGTTCATCCTGCATGTCTTGGGGCATTTGTGCTTGCTTTTCCCTCAGCTTGAAAATGCTTTTCATTTTCAATATTTGCAATACACATAAAGATGCCAAGAAGTCAATAAGAAAATTATCATCAACAACTCAATGGGAAAATGAGCAAACACCACAACTCATGAGAAAATGAAATACAAATAGCTTTGCAGCATATCAGGAGATAGTCAATCTTACTCAAAGTTAAGCAAAATACAAATAACACTACAAGATTCCACTTTTTAACCCTTGGATTGGCGAAAAACAAAAATTTGATTTTATCTTATATTGGCGAGGTGAAGCAAGTACTCCATACAATGTAGATGGGCATGTAATGAGGAGAACCTTCTTACAAGGCAACTTAGGCATTTCTATTAGAGATACAAATGTACATATATTTGACTGATAAATTCCACTTCTATCAATATTAATATCTGTGAAAATTTTAAATATACATATTCCGATTCTAACATATCCTATGAAAATACTCTCACACGTATACAAAAAAGTGGGTGAAAGGAAATTAAATGCAACATTTTTTATTTTGGGGATAGAAAATGATCAGATCAAAATCAAATACCTTTCAGTTGCAGAGTGGTTAAATAACTCATCGCGCATATATTCAATGAAATATTTTGAAATTAATAGGAGTCAGATAGCTCTAGTGCACTGGATGAATTTCAAGTTATATTAAGTGGAAAAATCAAGGTACAGAACAGAACATATGATGTCCCACCACTGTATGTGTTCTAACTGATATATGTGCATAAAGTAGGATCAAGGGTAGAGGAAAGCTTTTCACTATACAACTTTTGTATTTTTAAATTTTTATCATGTTCATATATTATGTATTCCAAGAATTAAGAAAGAAAAAAATGTTCAAGCAAGATCCTGAACTATTTGGGCAGATCATCTGTGATTTACAGTTGCCTGCACCGCCGAGCCTTGTTGTTGACATGGGTAATGAAGTGCTGGCCGTGTGTAATCTCTCATTGTTCATTGAGCTCTGGGATCCAATGAAGTCTGAAATTCAGTGGGAGACACATGATGCTGTACAAAATGTACAGTAAGTATTTGGAATTAGAGTTGGGTTCAGTTTCTAGCTCCATCTCTAAAAACTATGTGATCTTGAAAAAGACACCTACATTTTCTGAATCTCAGTTTTCTCAACTGTCAACAGGGGAAGATACCATCAGACCTCCTTGTGAAGTGCCAGTTAGATGGTGACAGAATTAAAAATGAAATGTAAACTCAAGGCAACATGCACATGGTAGTTAATATCTAATTAATCTAACATTTAGAAAGTCAATAGCCTGGGTTGATGTAACCAAGCTGGAAAATCTTGAGGAAGGACACAAGACAAAAGAAACTTAAATAGTAAAGCCCTCAGCCATAGCAGGCAAAGAAGATGTTTGGGTTAGCCCAAGTTGATGATCTGTCCAAAGAGGAGGATGCGAGTGTGTCTGTCTGTGTTTGTGTGTATGTGTCTGTGGGTGGCTGCGTGTGTGTTTTTTTAGGGTGGGAGTGAAATATACACGTATTTTTCTTTTTGGCTTGAGCCTAAACAGGAAGTTATTCTTTCTCTCCAAGAAATGAATTCAACTCCTCCCTCTGCCCTGGCACAGTGAACACAAAGAAACACAACAAGAGACAGCCAGTCACTGAGCAGAGGTCTCAGTAAAAGGCAGAAAATGCTGATGAGCCATTTCCAGGTGAGTGGGAAGTGCCTCATCAAGTAGATTTGACAGCCATAATACCATAGTTATGAAAGACATGCATGTTATTTAAAATCTTACCACAAATGAAACTGAAAAAAAAAATCCTCAAACAATACTAAGGGCCCCAATATAAACAAAAGATAATCCATGTGTGGCAAGAATTTGTGTGAAACATAAAAAATGATCAGCAGAACGTAGAAAATTCGAAGAGGAAGAATAGAAGGAATCTGGATATGGAGGTTTTATACATATATGCAAATTCTTTGGTACTCCTAATCATCAAAAGGCGGGTTCTATGTCCCCTCCTCTTAAATCTGGGCCTAGCTTAGCGACTGGTTGACCAGTAGCTTTTGGTGAGAGTGACACTGTGTCACTTGCAAGCAGGTCCAGCTGCACGGGTATGGGGCCTGCACAGCCAGAGCAGGGCCTGAGCTCAGAAAGGACCCTCACTCGGTTTAATGCTCTGCTGTCACTGTCTTGAAATTCTTAATCTGTTTTGAACAAGGGACTCCCACGTTTTCATCCTGCACTTGGGTTCTGCAAATCATGTAGTCAGTCCTGACTCCCAGGCTGCGTCATAAAAGGCTATAGCGGCTTCTACCTGTTTCTCTGGCACATTTGTGCTGGGCCTGGCAAGCCCCCTGCCCTGAAGCCACCCTTCTGTGAGGAAACCAAACTATTCGACCCAAAGAGGCCACATGAAGAGGTCCTGAGACAACATGGCAAGAGACATGTCTTGCCAGCCCCCTGCCGCTCCAGGCCCAGCCGCTCTTGGCAGCCACAGGGGGGACTCTGAGCCGCAGCTGCCCAGCTAAGGCCTTCCCAAATGCTGCTCCAGAAACTGTGAGAGATGATAAAATGGTGGTTGAAGTTTTAAGTCTCTAAATTATAGGCTGACTGGTTACAAAGCAACAGATAATTGGAACACCGGATTGCGCTAGAACAGATTTTATTTCCTAAAGCATGGGTTCTTAATTCTTTTTAGTGCAATAAAGAGGAGAGGGCAGGTAAGGAAGGGCAGAGACCCCCTTTTTCAGAGTGTTATCTCTAGCTATTAACCATTAAACAAGAAAGGGAGAGCATTTAAGGGCGCGCTAGGCCTGGAATCCCAGAAACAAGGCGCATCCTGACACAGACGGATCCTCGGCCTGAGTCCGCTGAGCCAGGCAGGCAATCAACTCACAGACTAACTGAACAAGGAAAAGAGAGCGAAGGGGGACCACATCTTATTAATCTAACTGATATCCCTCCGGTTTGTGTGTCCCCCAGGGTGATCCTTCACACTGAGGAGAACCACTGCGATGCCAGCCTCTGGTGGGGTCTGCAGAGCTCAGGGATCATGAGCCCCATTCATCAGGGACGCATCACGAGCCAGACCGTCTACCCACACTGGCTCCAGTTCCACAAAAACTCCGTGGGGGAGGCTTTTTTTTAGCATACATTTTTTCTTTATTACAGAAGTTGTGGGTGTACAGAATAATCATGCATGAAATACGGGACTCCCATACACCACACCAACACCTGGCATTGGTGTGGAAGATTTGTTATAATTGATGACATGGGGAGGGTTTCATTATCCCCACTTTAGGAGTTAAGAAAGGAAGTTTAGAGTAATGAAATGGCTTTATCAAGCTAATATCTGTTGAGCGTCCACTTGCTGCAGGCTTTACTGTGTTCTCTGTGGTATCCCACAGAATGCTCACGGCCATGCGCTGGAGTGGGGAGGATGCGGCCCCAGGTTATAAATGGATGACAGCTAGTCCCGGGGAAGTTAAGTCACATGCCCAAAGGCATGGAGTGGCAGAGCAGGGATGCCAGTCCAAAGCCCTGCACAGAGCCCTGCACAGGGCTTCTATGCCCAGGCTTGGCCCACAGGACACCCTGTTGCTTCTTTCAAAGGCTCACACTGCAGAAGAGGGAAGGAGAGGCAGCACCCTCAATTCAAGAGTATGATCTCTGGAAGGGGAAGGGGGACCTTTTCTGCAGCTCCCAACACCCTTGCTATTAGATTGTTGAAAAGCATGGACTTCACAGGTTGGCAGATGCACAAAGCCTATTGTATAACAGATATCCTCAGAACACTTCAGCGAATTTGTTTTGTGCCAGCAAGGGTTCTCATCCACGGAATGTGTCATCCAGATTAATGGTAGCAAACACTACAAGATTTGACAGTGGCCTAGGGAAACTCTTTGGAAACATACCGACTCATCTTGCCGCTGTATGCATAAAGTATCTTTATGTGTAGGGAAACCTGCCTGTCTGGTTCCACTTCTCTCGGTCCAGCAAGGCAGCACCATTTGAAACAAATGCCATCAGCTATGTTGTCCAAACTGGGCCACATCTCCATTGCAGGGAGTTCCAAGGGCCATCTCCCAGCCCTGGCCCACTGCTGCTCGCCTCCTTTTCTATGGTGTGCCAATATTTCAATCTGTTTCCATTCCACATCTGGGGGAGATGTTATATCTAACAAACAGACCTGAAACCGGGAAACTGGGAACAAGCCACCCCAGATGCTTATTAGGACTGGGATTCTCAGTGGCAGAACCTCCTTCCTCTGCATGAATAAATACTTCACACTCAGACAGCACAGTGTCTCTGCCCTCCAACATGAAGGAAGGGGGGCTTGCGAGCTGCCATGCACCAAACCTGATCCAATTTGGCCTCTCTGGGAGAGCGGCCACTATGGGACCTCTTCCCCTGCTCTTTTGGACCCTTTGTGCTGTTCTAGTAAGAGAGCAGTCATTTGCTGAAAGTTTTTGTTGTGCCTGAGCCTGTGTTCCCAGAATGCATCGTGTAGCAACTCACTCTACAGCAGGGCGGTGGGGGGCTGGGGAGGTGGGAAGGGTGGTAGTTCACACACACTGCCTAAGCTCTTCCTGTCTCTTTGGCTTATAGTCACATGTTTTTCCAACTTTCAGAGCTGATTTTGCTGGCACTTCCTAAGGTTAGCAACATCACCCCCATCAGACACCTCTTTTCCATCTCCTTGATGGAATCTTACACCATCTATTCCCAATCATGTTTTCTTGCTTATCTGTAAATTGCATTCATCACTCTAAAAGGACTCGAAACATCTTGACTGCTTTCTTTTATGCGGAACTTGAAATGCATTGATTTCTGTTGCTACAGCCCTAGCTCTATGTTTATTATCTGTCAGTTCTAGTTTACTTAGAAGTTGGCTGTAAAGAACCTAGCAGTCTAAAACCAACTCATAAAAAAAAAAAAATAAAGGGAATCAAAAGCCATATTTCATCCACCATGATGACTCTTGCTGTTCACCACAACAGTTCCACCCAAGGTCTTTTAACTGAGAGGAGCCTGGCATCTGAAGACTCAGTCTCATTTAGTAGCCAGCAAAAAAGAGTCCCCTACCTGCTTCTAGTTGCTGGAAGAGAACAGAGTTGTTGTTTCTTGGGATCAAATTCAAACTGCCTTGCTGTCTTGCTGTTATTGCTGGCCCCGTCGTGGATCTCTGTCAGTCAGCAGAGCCATGGGAGCCGCGGTCTCCAGGAATCCCACCGAGTCAGGAATGTGCTTAGAACAGGTTCTGGGAAATGACCTCAGAGACATACAGACTGGCCTAGGGGGCAAACGGTGGGATTTGGAGCCTTATAGACATGGTCGTAGAAAAGTCATTGACTTTCTCTTGGGATGAAAAATTCTTCTCTGTAAAATGGGAATAATGGTAGCTAACTTACAGGGTTAATGTAAGAAAAAAAACAATATCTGAAAAAAAAAAGCTCTTCTCAGTAGCTAAAACATAGAAGACCCTCAGTAGCCAGTTTCTATTACTTTTATGATCCCCCAAAAGTTGGTATAGTAGCTTTCTTTAAAGTCTTGATTTTATCTTTAAGAAAGTTATGCATGCACATATTTTAAAAGGTCAAAAAGGGCAGTCAGTCTGGTAATGAAAATATTACCCCCTCAGTTATGCACACTCACTACTCTACGGGCAACAACAAACTATTTCCAAAGTGGTTGGATCCCTTAACTCTCCCGCAGGTCCATGGACTCTTGATTTTAGAAACTCTTGTCCTTCAATCCTGGGTGATTACTAGAAATTCTTCTTTGATGTACTTTCCAGCTGATTGCTTCAATTCTGTCTTCCTGCCCTCCCAGTGAGCTTTCCTCTCTTCTCTCAGTTTTAATTGTCAATATTGTTCTCTGAATGTTCCTTTTTCATAGCCACTGTTTTTGTTTTTGTTTTGTCTATGGCTACAGTATTTCCTTTCATCTCCCTGCCTATATTAATGACTTCCTTTGTTCATATTTTCTTCTTCCTTTTGTATCTTCCCTCCAAGATGCTTTCTTAAAAAAATATTGTTTCTATCCTTGCCTCCCAAATTAGATGCTTCCCTACAATGTCTGACATTCCTTGCTCATCAGCTCCTACTTAAAAGTATTGCACTAATAAGTTGATTGGAAGCACCATGCGCATGGGCAAGGCTTGCCAATTTTATTCTTCAGTATAAGGTCATCTTCCTAGGCAGTTTCATTGGCAAACCCCTCATGTCAAGAGACAAAGGTCTTTTCTCTTGGGCTGATCAGATTTTTCAGACAATATAGTTCCAGTTTCTGGCATGCAGGTGAACCTTGCAGAAGGGAAGAGTTAGTGGAGTCCCTTTCAGTATGTAAACATTCATCCAATCCCCTGTTTTCAGAATGATCTTTCAAAAAATAATCCTCCAGTCTCCCGCCAGGGTAGCCAAGGGGCAGTTGACTGGCTATGCAGAGTGGGAGAGAAGCTCTTAAGGTCTGCTTCTATGTTAATTAAGAAAAGTTTATTACTCTCACACAAAATAATCCAGAAGTAGGCAGACTATATTGAGTGGATAGACTTTGTTCCATGAGATAATCCAAGGATCCAGGTGCATTTTATCTTGTTGCTTTATCTCCTTCTTGGAGCTTGTCTTCACCTACCTGGTCAAAGCTGACTCATCATACAATAACCCCATTCCAGTTCACAGAAAGAGATGAGAGAGAAATTGAAGGGCAAGTAACTTCTTTTCTAAGAACCTGACCCATCACATCCCATATAGCCCAAATTTGGTCATGGAGTCATAACTCTACCAAAAAAAAAAGTGAAAAATGCAATTTCTAGCTGGGCACCACATATTGCAGCTAAAAGTTGGTGAAGAAGAAAGGGAGAAAAGGAGATTGGATTTGGGGATTTTGGTTTTTCCTTCTCCAGCTTCTCAAATAGATTTTCCATCAGTCCTCCCGTTCTTGGCCCCACCTCCATTTCCCCCTATAGAAGAATCTGGGCCACCAATTCCAGAGCTTTCTTAAAGTTCTGCAGTGTAAATCAGTTCTCTTTTTTAACTTTCCCACCGCTGGATCAGGATTCAGGTTTCTCAAATCTGCTTTGCTATTTACAACTCAGCCATCTACTCTGTACCTTCCAGAATAGCATGGTGGTTGTCCTCTCCTGATTCCCTTTTCCTTGAAGTTCCATTCCCTATTAAATAAAACCTTTTACTCTTATTTTAGTTGGATTCAGAGAGGGATTGTTGATTAAATGTGTGCTCAATCAGCCAATTTTAAACATTTCTGATTTCACCAGTTCTGGTTTTTAATCGGGATTAAAGATGATAAGTATCTGCTTTATTCAGTTCTTTCACTGGGCATCTTCTATTTACTCATTTATTCATCTCACAAGTATTAATTGTCTGCTATGTGGCAATCACTGTGTTAGCCCCTGAAGACACAATAGCTTTATCAAGCTCATAGCCCAAAGGCAGAAAGAGATAATAAATGGAGCTTTTTAAAGTAAATATGAAACATGCAATAAAGAAAACAAAAGGGTGGGCCACAGTGGCTCAACAGGCAGAGTTCTCGCCTGCCATGCCAGAGGACCCGGGTTCGATTTCTGCTGCCTGCCCATGTAAAGAAAAAAAAAAGAAAACAAGAAAATTAAGAAAGATGCAATAAAGAAAACAAACATTATGCTGCAATAGAAAATAAAGACGCAAGAGAAGACCTCTCTGAGGTGGTGGCATTAAAGCTGAGATTTGAAGAATGAGAAGGAGCGAGCTGCACAACCACGCACAACAACTGCTCTGTTCGAAGAACTTAGAAGACACTATTATACTTCTCAACGTTACAACTTCTTGCCCTCGACTTCTAAATAGTCCCACAAACCTTGTCTTCTTTTTCCTTCTCAAATTATAGTTCAGGCTGGTATAATGCAAAGAGCATCTCACTTTAACTCAAAATACATGGGCTCAAACGCCACCTCTGCACTTGCCAACTTGTGTGACAGTGGCCAAATTATTCAACTTCTTGGAACTTGATTTCCCTCAGTTGGAAAGTGAAATATTATAAAAGACTTACAGTGCTACTCAACCGAGATAATTGTGTGAAAACGCCTGGCATTTAGTAGGTGTTCAGAAGTTGTTTAGTTTGTTGAATCTAAATCTGATTGTGGAACACTTTCTTAGCCTACATTAAACTTGGCTTCTCCTTCAAACTGACGAAAGACTCATAAATTAGTCAGATTATAAGAAAAAAGAAAACATCTGTGAATGTTGTGAGCAAATATCCTACATAATAAAACCAGAATTGACTGGGTTAGATTCATGGCTTCTCTGACTTAGAATTTCACCTAAATGTATGTTTTGGAAGGAAGGTTATGCCCCTTGACACTGCTTTAAGGTTAGATGTAACAAGCCTCAGCACTCTAATCTGCTATAGCTCATCACAGAGCCACAGTTTATGGATTTATTTGGTGGTTTTGAGTAATTCAGCTTTTTCACAGGTGTGAACTCTGGGAAGCCATGAGCTCCCTAAGTTTGGGTTTAACATGAAATACTTCATGTTTATTTTTCCATAACTTAATGTCTAATTTTTGTAGTCTAAATATAATCATGTCTAATATTTATCGTCTAAATATAATAGAATTCAGATAACTCTAAAGTCTTTTTTCAGTGATTCAGAGGGTTGTTTTAGATCTTGCAACATCCCAGAGTAATTGTTATGAACATCAGTTACTATTCTATAAGGACACGCTTGTCATAGAAAGACTGAATAAGAGTTGGTAAGACACAAAATACTGGTGGTAGAAGTGGAGGTTGCTCTCTTCTGTGTGCTTCTAACTTGTTCTGTATGGTACTTGAGATTTACCATAGTAGTAAGCCACACACACTAAGAGATTGCCCTTCAGGTTCTGAAATGTTCAGTGACCAGCTCTGCGTCTTCTCCATTTTTGCATTCTCAGCACCTACAATAAACTGAGACATACAGTGTACACTTAATAATGCCTCTACGGTATTCAATTTAATCCCCTAGAAAATAAACAGTCATGAATAGTGATACTAAAAGCACTCTAAATAGAACATTGAAGCTTAGCATTAGCACTGCATGTAGCAGGGCTACTATTTGTACAGCAGTACACGTTTATGCATATAAGGGGTTAGCATCAGGCCTCAGCCGGGGCAGGCAAGCCTGAGAATGACCTTGCTCTCCTACAGCACAGTTTCTTTAGTGTTCTAGTCTGCAAGCTCCCCGAATGCAATATACCAGAAATAGAATGGGTTGCAAGTTTACAGTTCTAAAGCCGTGAAGATGTCCACTTTAAAGCAAGGCTATAGAAATGTCCAATCTAAGGCACCCAGGGAAAGATACCTTGGTTCAAGAAGGCTGATGATGTTCAGGGTTTCTCTATCAACTGGAAAGATTCATGGCGAACATGGCAACATCTGCTAGCTTCCTCTTCAGGCTTCTTGTTTCATGAAGCTCCCCTAGGGCCGTTTTCCTTCTTCATCTCTAACGGTCCTTGGCTATGGGGGCTCTCCTGGTTCTCTTGACTCCACTGCTCTCTCCAAAATGTTTCCTCTTTCAGAGGAGTCCAGAAACTAATCAAGACCCACCCGGAAGGGATGAAGTCACATCTCCCTCTCATCAAAGGTTAATACCCACAACTGGGTGAGTCACATCTCCATGGAGATAATCTAATCAAGTTTCTGTATTGTATTCTGTATTCAACATACAGTGCTGAATAGGGATTGAAATAAGGTGCGGCCTCCACAAGATGTAGCAGGATTAAAACATGACTTTTCTAGGGTTCATAATCCTTTCAAACCGACATACTTAGGAACAATGGAGTTACCATAAATGGGGGAAAATTGCCCCTCCCTCCATGGTGTATGGAACAAAACTTGAGTTGGGGGATCTGCAAGTTGGCATACAAACCTCAGACTTGATGGGAACCCTATACAAGATTGGTGGGAAAAGGGGGCTGCACGCTCTCTGTGATAAAGTGCCCCCCCCCACACCACGGCTCCCACTCCCTGTACTTGTCTGGGTGAGGGGGCAAAAGAAGCAGCTACTTGGGAAGCTGCGGGACCTCCCTGATGAGTTGAAAATGCTGCAACTCCTGCCTTGTTTCCTCCCAGCAAGCTCAGTAGGCGTGGTATTAGATTAAAGCCTGTTTGGGTCCCCTGCGTTTGATTTGCCAGCTCGAACCCTAACCACCGCTGAGAGCTTGCAGTGGGTCATCTTGAGGCCTGGCCTTCCTGTTCCCAAAAAGCCACTTCAGGCAAAAAGAAGAGCAAGTTGAAAAAGAAAAACAAAAAAGAAGGAAAATCTTCAGTGCTGTGGACCCCAGGGTGAATAGTTAATCTCAATTATTTCGGGATGCCGTGAACTTCAGACAGGACCCACACCCACTCCCAAGAGGGCACCTCACTCCAGCCCCTCCCAGGTTAGCTTGATGATCAGGTCCCAGCAAAATCGGGGTTACTCAGAAGGAAGGGAACTAAAATTAATCCAAGTGGCAATGCCTGGAGTAGGCACCGCACGATTTAAACTGTATCACCAAACACAGGTCATTTAGGAAAGGAAGTGCAAAAGAGAAAAAGCAGAAGGGGGTAATTTCATGCTTAGGGAAAGGTCAAAGAGCACAGTCACTGAAGGTCCTGCTGTATCAGTGAACCAAGAGGGAAGAAAGTGCATGCATGTTAATTGAAATTAAAAACCCTTTGAGGTTGTTTACTCTGCTGAATTCTGATGGCTTGAAAATGATTTTTAAATTCCTGAAAGCAAGTCCTTCCCCTCTGAGTGAATGTTCAGCCTCTTTCAAACACTTTAAGCATGAGTTTGGTATGTGCTTTTAAGCCAGGATAAGAGTTTTAAGGAAATCTAATAGGCCCTGCAGGCGTATGTGCTTTTTCAGGCACCAAACATACAAGCAGAATCGACAAACTAATTAACCCTGAAGAGACCATGAGTGACATCAGACAAAGCACCACCCAAAGCACCTGCCACTAGGCTGACCATCTTCACTATCATTCATTCGCTGTCATTCATTCTTTAAAATAGACTGCAAGTCCCCCAAGAGAAAGTCAAACTAACCCTAAATCTCTCTTGTTTCAATGATCCCATACGTTTAGTTCCAAAGAGAAATCCCCTACAGGTCATTTCTCTTTGTATATTTTTAAACATTTACATAATCTCCATGGATCAATTCCAAGAAATATTGACAGTCTTAGTTATATCAATCTAAATTTAAGGTAGATGTCTGCAAAATTATGTATATGTTCCAAGAAAATCCTAAATGCAATATATTTAAAGTAGTCTCTATATACCAATATTACTTAAATAAAATTGCTTATAAGCCTATAGCAATTTATACATGCCTAAAAATTTTGCATGAATTAGCTAATGTGATATTCTCAATAACCGTGTGATGTTGTAAGGCAGATATTTTTATTACTATTCAACTCTCTTGGAAACAGTAGTCAAAATATGTTCATCAGAGCACAAAAAGGTATTAAATGGTCTTGAACTACAATCTAGACATTCTGACTTCTAGCAAAATACTCTTCCTACCACTTAATCAAAATTAAAGCAAAATATTTTTCAGCTCATTTCTACAAAATTCAAAGTCAGTAAAAACAAATAAAAGTTGTTAAATATATCTCTTTCCCTCAGTAACAAGGTAACTAAGTAATTCATCTGTTAGTTACTAATTTTAAAATTCAAGCTTTTGAAAAAGATGTAGCTGTTACTGTAAGCCACTGAGTGAGAAATTGGCTGTTTCTTTTTTAATTCCTAGGAGGACCTGATTAGACAAATACTAAGTATAAAAGAGTATATAGGGCAAGAGCAGTTCAAAATGTTTAATTCCAGCACTAGAAATAATTTAATTTCCCTCTCATCAAAAATCAAAACTTGGACCCACTTCATTTAGAACACATTCTAACAGTTTTTGTTTCAGAACACATGCAGTGGGCATTTCTATCCACTGAGGCACTCTTCAGAGTTGCTTTCAATTCTTTGAGAAGATTCACACTTTCTCTAGTTGGAAAGAAAAGTGTGGCTTCTGGAAAGTATAGAGAAAAATATTGATAATGGGATTTAGGAACAGGAGTTTTGCAATAAAAAAAAAACATTTAAACATTTTACTTAAATCCAACTAAACCGGAGTGTCAGCGCAATTCTATTTGTTAATTTTGACATGATTTACTGAATATAATCCCCTTAAGTCCGGAGCTGACCTCCACAGCAGTCAAGCTTCCTGTGGGATCAAAAGGAATAATAAGAACCATGCTACTACTGTAAAATAAGCTAGTCTGGTGTTGTGTGCAGGTTTGTTCCTATGTTGTCAAATAGACAAGCATGCAGCAAATACTCAGCAATAACAAAATAAATGTCCAGAGACCTTTTTCCAACCGACAAGCAGACAACTCAGCAAGTTCAAACACATTTTTTTTCTTTCGGAGCCAATTCACTTGCAGCACAGGCTGATAAAGCAGTATTAATCTCCTGCTTTAAATCAAGTTTCTGTCACGGGGCTCCATTAATCTCCCCCCTGTTATCAAGTGTCTCCATGGCAGGAAATTATATTTCTAAATTGAATTTTGTTCTGTTTCGATGTAGTAAGAAATATTTTCCAGACTACTAATAGGATGCATAAAGATTGTGACTCTGACAATGCCGTTAGATAAATAAAAGCTATAAATTAAAGCCACCTTCATTCACTAGCCAGCATAACAGCAAAATAGAAAGCATTGATTACCTGGAAAGAGTAATCAAATAAAAGATTTTAAATTAAAAGTGAGGTAGCAGATGGTTAACTTTTTAATTTACCTTTTTATAGGAATTGCCCATAAAGGTAAAAGAGAAAAAAATCAATCCAAAGAGTCTCTTGGTGCTAATAAAACACATATTGATTCCTTGTGCATATGCTTACTCTATGAGATGCTTGAATCTGGTTCCACCATGGGTAATAGAAGCAGATACCGTTTAAGAGCATTTCAGTGGAGACAAATTTACAGTAAAGAAATGTCTCTGGGCTCGTTTTATTATGAAAGCACTAAAACTTATAACTCCAAGCCACAAAGAGATTTCATTTTATGGGCAGAAATCCACTTGCAGTGAGGCTAGGACAATTCAGTTCCATCTCGGGAAGAGGCCTTCAAAATGACAGTCCCTTTTTTTGTTGGTGAATAATACAGTGATTTCAATAGAGTTTAGACTTTTTTTTTCATAGATAAAAACTGTTTTGAACTGCCATCTTTAACACAGTTCACGGTTCTCTTTGAGAGTAGTAATTTCAAGAAAGTCTCCTCCAAGTGTTTTTGAACACCTGGTCCTAAGGTGGTACATTTAAAACCTACCATATATAAAGAAACATTACAGGAAAGAAGTGTTTCATTATACACCAATGTAAGGAGCTTTTAGAACACTCAATTAATGCTACGAAGGTACCAAGATGCTGGTAGGACTTGACAAATGTACAAAGTAGAGAGAAGTTTTCCAGACAGAAGAGGGGTAAATAGACTACAGCATTCCTTTCCCAGTCTAACATAGAGACTTTGGCCCAAAGAGATACAATATATTGTTCAAATCACTAAGTCCTCTTTATGTTCAGAACTTTTCAAACGTGGAATTACTGTGGTAAACTAAAATCACTGTAAATCACTGTTACTATCTTTAACAATTTAAGTATTTTGAAGCTCCATTAGATGAAACACTAAGATTATTCATAATGGAAAAAGCAGTAATAATTTGAGGTCATAGCTCTTAAAGCCTGTAGAAGTAAAACTAAGAATCTGATAGGTAAGTATAAAAGAATACTTGTAAAATAACCAACAAATATTAACTAGAGCTGGAAAATTAACTGAAATGGAATAAATTACAGAAGAAAAAAATACAACATGTCATTTGATTTAAATAAAAGCAGGTGGTGAAAAGGAAGTCAGAATTTGGAAAAGATACATCCTCCTCCTTTCCTCTTTGAGCAGATCTTACCTATATGCACAAGAAAAGAAGAAACTGCAGCTTCCCAAAGTAAAGGTCACAAGTCACATTCCTCAAGAGCAACCAACTGGAATAAGTTTGGAAAACTATAAAGCTTATTTTATTATTTTTAATATAATTTTTTTAAAGGAGAGTAAACCAAAAATATGTTCCTGGGAAGAATGGCAGAAAAAGAGAATGCCGTTTATTTTTCTATATGCTGTAATTTGACAATGGGTTTTGCATAAACAACACCACCAGATATCTAGCCTCTGGACTCACTTTTTGTCTGAAAAACCAGCCATCTCATCAAGTGTGATATATGTTTCAAGAATTTTTACTATGCTCAGTTTAATACCTGAAGGTTTGGTGGACTTCCACATGGAATTAATTTGTGATTCTAAAAGCCAATTTGGGACAGACCCAAGTTTAAGCTGAGTCCATCTGCCAAAATGTTGCTTTACACATGAAATATATGTGCTAGTGGTGAATTTTCAGAAGCATCTCATAGTCTCTTCCTGATCTATAAAATGTTTATCACTATTGCTATTCATTAAGGGATTACAAAACAGAAGTCACAAGGGTGTAAAAGCACTTTTTCAGGAGAGATTCTTAGAGTGTTTTTATTGGAACTCTCCAGCATCAGTCACTCTCCCCCACCCTCCAAGGCTGAATGTTCAAGATTTTCATTTTCACTATTAAACGGTTCCTCCTGAAGGATTGCCTTGCTTGGAAAATCATGTTTATACACACAGTTGTACTGGTTCAAAGCTTCTGGTTCTAAAAGTCTATAGGTGAGAGAGAGAAATGTTAAGAGCTGACTTCACCTTGCCTTTTCCTGAGATCTGAGAAAGGTTGCTCTACCACAGGCCAGTACATTAGAATGTGGTCTGGGGCTTCATTCTCCCCTGCTGAGTGAAACCTTCCTTAGAAAGCAAATCTTCAGTAAGACAGGATTAGGAAACTAAGGGCTATGCCAGACGTCTGTAAGGAGCTCAGAACACTTTGGAGATCAAAATGTTCAACCAAGATCATTTTGCAAACAGATAACTCACATCCGTTATCATCTATGTGGTCAACCAAAGATGAAAACATCGCCAGGGATATTCTATCTTCATCTCCAAAAATGATGGCACCCTTCTCAATTTTTAAAATGTAAGTATCTTTAGTCATTTCCAAGTATAGTGGAGCTTTGCTTTGAATAATTGTGCTGGCTTCTCTGTGAGCATGCTTCCCAGTCCACTCTCCTTGAATGTCAGATTGTCCAGGATGCTTGTTTATCATGCTTCCAGAAGACACCAAATCTTAAAACTTGAGTTGAATAGGAGAATGAACGCTTGATTTTAAAGTATCTCCTCAATTTCTGCTGGGTAGAAGGGGTAATTCCTAGAGCAAACCAAATGTCTTTGAAGGTACACATTATAAATGATTTGTTAATCAAGTGAAAAGTACAGAGTGGAAGGAGGAAAGTTCACTGGCATGGATTCTTAATACCCATTTGGTTCCAAATAGCCAATTTTTATAGTAAAAGGCTAAAGCTAAAAAGTTTTTTCTTACCTGTAACAGCCTTAAAATGTAGTAAGATCTATAATCTCGTAGAATTCCTTCAACTAAATTCTTTGGCAACTCTTCAGCAACATCTGTCACCATTCCACAGCATGCTGAGCACCAAGCAGGATAAAGTAAACTAAACAAGCAGTTGGAGTTGATGTACTTGAACAGAGTTGTAAGAGTTTTGAAGTAATTGGTATCATTTAAAAATCTGTATATTTCCCATAAATATCCAGCTCTCTGGCTCTTTTTTCTAACTTGGAAGATATAGCAACACCAGCCTTTCCTTCCTAGCTGGCAACGGTTGATTAGCTCTGAATGGCTGCTGCTTAGTCCTTGGGCCAGATCTTTTCCAAAGTCCTTCCAGGAATAAAGTTCTGAATGTCTAAATATGGCTGTAGTGAGCTTATTGTTAAACTTTGGATTTAAATAGTGTTAACAAACAATTCCTAAATGTGACACTCAAAACACTTCTTAGGCGGAAAGTAGTCTTCTGGATTATGATTATTTAAGATGAACAGGGCTGGCCTTGCCAGTGCTACACAAAATGGGACAAAGACACCAAGAAATACACATAAACACTGAAAAGTGCTTCACCAGACCCTATGACTAGATTTTGGAATGTGAGAAAGAAGTTGTGTCCTGAAGTACAGAGAAAAGAATGAGCAAAACTGAGGGGGACAAAACAAAGGAAGAAGCTATCCTTACAGGCTTGTTAGAGAGAGAAGGGGGTAGTAGCACCGTAGGAAGAACAAGAAATAAGGATAAAGTACCTTCAGGTATTTTTGTTTAATCCCTGTAGTTAATCAGGCTCTACACATAGACGTTCTGGAGATAAAATACTATTGTAACTTTTAGGTAGATTGACCAAGACAAAAAGAGAGAAGGCTCAGATTGCCAAAATCAAAATTAAAGAGGGAACATTACTACTAATTTTACAGAGATAAAAAGGATTATAAAGGAATACTATGAACTATATGCCAATTAATTAGATAATGGATGAAATGAACAAATTCCTAGAAAAATACAAACTACTGAAACTGACAAGAAAAAAAATAGAAAATCTGAATAGATCTATAACAAGTAAAGAGATTGAGTTGGTAATTTTAAAACTTCCCACACACAGAGAGAAGCCCAGAACCAAATGGCTTCACAGGTGAATTCTACCAAACATTTAAAGAAGAATTAATACTAATCCTCATAAAATCTTCCAAAAATTAGAAGACGAGGGAACATTTCCCAGCTCAATCTATGAAGCCAGTTTTGCCCCAATGTCATAGCAAGGTACAGGGTGGCTGGGGAGTGGGACTAGGACAGGGGTTGCCTCTTGCCTTATTGTCCCCTAGCACCACCAGGACGTCATACCCGTCGCTGGTACCATAAAGATATGGTCTTCAGAGCACATCTTTGACCACTCATGGGAAACTGTTACAACAGCTGCCATGCAGAAATACTCGATGGAACCAAGTATGGTTGGAGTTGATGTACTGGACAGACATATGGATCCCCCTGGAAAGCTGCACAGCCATGGACTTCTCAACACAGAGTGGGGCCGGCCTTTCATGGTGAAATATCTTATTGGTGCAGCAAGAACCGAAGTATATGTGCAAGGGCATTTGGTAGTTGATCCTGTAGAGAAAACAATGAAACTTAAATGCACTAATATTTCATTTACAAATATGGTTATAGTAGATGAGCAATGTATATACAAACCAAATTCTCAAGACCCAGAAAAAATTGCTTTGACTCAAGAAAGGAGTCAGCTTCAGCAGTTACCTGGAAGGATTGATGACAAATACAATTTATTCAAATGCTAATAAAGGCCAAGAAGCAATGGATTGGGTAAAATGTAAGTCAAATGTTGAGACTGAAGAATGATGGCTTCAGCAAGAGGAACCATAAGGACACCGATTGTGGTGGCAGATTTGTAGAGAAATGATCACGAAAATTGATGTACCACATCAGATCCCCAGTCTTTCTAAGCTGCCAATATATTTATATATTATTTTAAAAAGAAAAAAAAACAACTATATTTTAGGTAGACTTTTTTGTAATAAGCTGGAGAAAGGGTATATGAGTTTTGATGAAGACAAAGAGATGCAGGGCCTCTAAATAAAAGAAACAATCCAAAATTTGTATTATTGGAAATAATCATCTAATCTTTTCCTTTTTTTTTTTTTTTTTTTTTTGGTGCATGGTCCAGGAATTGAACCCGGGTCTCCCACATGCAAGACGAGCATTCTACCACTGACTGAAACACCAATCAGCTCATTTTAAGGATTCTAGTATTTACATTAAAATTTAGCAATTTTTGAAACAGTACTTTGAAATTGGTGTTGGCATATTAAATCTGTTAAGGTTGAAATTTAAAGCTTCCCATGCATGGGAACTCTACCTGGCTTTGTACCAACCCCAGAGCAAAGCAGAGCCACCTCTTTTTATGCACACATGCCCTGCCACATTAAACTTCAACAGTTGACATGAAGGAATTCAGTTTAAAAGGAGAAATTGTAATTTTTAAAGGATGCTATTTTGTATTTTAAAACTTGTTCTGCTCTAAACCACCATTAAAAAGTCACAGTGGTTAGATATGGTTCATAAGTGATATTTGGGGAGCGAAAATTATCACTAAAGTAATATATGACTCCAAAAAAAAATACAATTTTATTGTATTAAAAGAGTATGGAGGGTGCACACAGGTGGTTCAGTGGTAGAAAGCTTGCCTTCCACGAAGGAGACCCGGGTTCGATTCCCGGACCATGCACTCAAAAAAAAAAAAAAGTATGGTATTGAAACTTGTTCTACAACTTATTGTTGCAATGTGCTTTGAAATTTATTGCTTTTTTGTATATGTTATTTTTCACAAAAAAGAAAAAAAAAGTCAATTGTGAGGATAAATGTACAGCTATATGATTGTATTGGGAACCATTGATTGTACACTTTGGATGATTACATGGTATGTGAATAAATAATATATATCAATAAAAATTTAAAAAATAAAATTTAGGGTGGGCAACAGTGGTTCGGTGGCAGATTTCTCACATGCCATTCCAGAGACCTGGGTTCAATTCCTGGTGCCTGCCATGAAAAAAAAAATTTTTTTTAAAGGAAAAGAAAAGAGTATGATATTGATTTTCCAAAGTTTTGTCACTTAGCAAAGGTATTACCTTCCTTGTATGTGTACTTCAAGACTCTTTATGATTTAGTATGCTGTACTGTGGGCTGGTTACATTAACTGCAAAAATAAAGTCATTACCTGAATTTTGCAACATTCTTAACAAAAACAGAACAACAACTGTTCACATCTTTTAGCATTTCACATTTTCCTAACCTATAAATTGCCATGTGTCAAAATCAGGTTCCATAACTGCTAAAGCATGATATGTTAGGTTATTTGAATAAAATTACTTTTCAAAGTAATTGTGATTACAAAACATCTTTTTTTACATGGAGATGTATGATGTCTTGATTTGAAGTGTACAAATATTTGAAGTTTTTAATAATATAGTGCCACTTCAGGGCATGGGGATGAGGGGTGGGGGGTGGGAAAGATAAAAGAATAAAAGAAAAAAAATGTATTGACCTAAACTAATCACTGAGTAAATTTCATTGTAGCTTTTACTTATGAGAAATCCCTATTTGGTTGCAGAAGGGCAGCTACAATCTGAAAAACAATCCAGTAAATGTATTTTGTCTTATATTTTGTAGCAGATAATTATCAACCACTAAATAATATATTTAATACTTATTTGTTGCATACAAAGTATTTTTGTTGAAAAGTGATTAGCGTTTGCCTTTATTTTACAATGTATTATGTACAAGTGATAAACATCCAGTCAAGTTTCATTTGAAAGAGACCAGGTAATGTGCGTACATAAACCATAGGAAAATATCAAACTATTTAAAAATCAGTATTTTCTTCCTACTTAAAATATTATTTGGCTTCAGGCTTCTTGGGACATTTCAAAAGCACATTAAATCCAGTATGGTTTCTGATTATATTTTGTAACCAGGGAGGATTTTTGCAAGTGAAATATTTCTGTTTGACAACACTGCTAACGTTTGATATTTGCTAAAAATTTGCCTCATATAATTCCTGTAAATTATACTTGTCTGAGAAAAATGGTATGCCTAATGATGAAATTTACAAGAAAAAAACCAAATAAACAAAACAAGGCAAAACATCACAAGAAAAGAAAACCATTGAAAAGAAAACTTGTGACTATAATTGCAAAATTCCTCAAAAATGTTAGCAAGTTGAATACAATGGCATATAAAAAGGATTATGCATTATGACCAGGATTTATCCCAGGAATGCAAGGATGGTTTTATATACAAAAATAATGTAATATACCATATTACTAGGATAAAGAACAAAAAAACAGTCATTCTAATAAACACAGAAAAAGCATTTGACAAAATCCAACTGTCCTTCATGATAAAAATGCTCAACAAATTAGGAATAGAAGGCAATTTCCTCAACCTGAAAAAAGGCATCTATAGAAAACCCACAGCCAATATAATATTTAATAGTGAAAGACTGAATGCTTTCTCCTTAAGATGAAAAATAGTACAAGAACATCCACTTTCACCATTTATATTCAATATTATATTGGCGGTTCTAACCAGTGCAATTAGGCAATAAAAGGAAATAAAAGACATCCAAATTGGAAAAGAAAAGTTAAACCATCAGTAGTTGCAGATGACATGGTCTTGAATATAGAAAACCCTAACAAATCCACTAAAAAAACACTAGAACTAATAAAAAAGATCAGCAAGTTTATAGGATTCAAGATCAATATCAAAAATCAGTTGTATTGCTATATACTAGCAATGAACAATTTAAAAATGAATTAAGGAAAAATCCATTTTAAATAGAAAAAAATGCTCAGGAATAAATTTAACAAAAGAAGAACAATATTTGTGCACTGCAAACTACAAAACATTAAAGAAGTTCTAAATAAGTGGAAAGCTATGCCATGTCCATGGATGAGTAGGCTTAACATTGTTACGTTAGCAATACTGTCCAAAATCATCTACTGATGCAATGAAATTCCTTTCAGAATCCTAGCTTACTATTTTGTAGAAATTAACAAGCTGATTCTAAAATCACAGGGAAATGCAAGGGACCCAACTAAAAGAAAGTTGACAAAGAAAAACAAAGTTGCTAAACTCAAGTGGGCCATGGTGGCTCAGCAGGTAAGAACACTCTCGTGCTGTGCCCGAGGACCCAGGTTCAGTTCCTGGTACCTGCCCATGTAAAAAAAAAAAAGTAAAAAAAAAGAAAAAGTTGGTAACTCATACTTCCTAATTTCAAAACCTTTTACAAATTTACAGTAATCAAGACAGTATGGCATCGACGTAAGGAAAGACCTATAGATAACTCTGGAAACAAACCCATATATCTGTAGTCACTTGATTTTCATAGTGCCAAGACAATGGAGAAAAAAGTAATCTTTTCATTAAGTTGTGCTGGACAACTGGATATCCACATGCAAAAAAAAGAAGAAACTAACCATTTCCTACACCATACCAAAAAAAAAAAAACCTCAAAATACATCATAGACCTAAACATAAGAGCTAGAAATATAAAACTCTAAGGAAAAAAACATAAAATTAAATCTCTGTGACCTTGAATTTGGTAAAGTTCTTAAATATGACACCAAAAGCATTAGCAACAAAAATAAAAAGTAGATAAATTAAACAATATCAAAATGTTTAAAACTTACAAATTGCAAATTATACTATGAAGAAAGTGAAAAGAAAACCCACAGAAGGATAGAAAATAGTTGCAGATCATATGTCTGGTAAGGAACTGGTATTTAAACGAATCTTACAACTCAATAAATAAAAGGCTAAAAGTCCAATGGATTTAAATAGACATTTTTCCAAAGAAGATACACAATGACCACTTAGTACATTCAAAGATGCCCAACATCATTAGCCATTATGGAAATGCAAATCAAAACCACAAGAGATACTTCCCATCCACTAGGATGGCTATAATCCAAAAGACAGGTGACAGCAAGTGTCTGTGAGAATGTGGAAAATTGGAACCCTCATAGTTTCTTTTGAGAATGTAAAAGGGTACAATCACTTTGGAAAACAGTTGGCAGTTCCTCAAAGAGATAAACATAGAGTTACAATATTACTCAGAATTCCACTTCCAAGTATATTCCCAAGAGAGATGAAAACATATGTCCACACAAAAACTTGGACATAAATGTTCATAGCACCATTATTCCCAAAAGCTAAAAAGTAAAACTAAAAATTTTTCAACAACTGATGAATAAATAAAGTGTGCCAAATCTATGTAATGGGTATAGTTATTCAGCAATAAAAAGGGATTAAAGTACTCACATATAATATAACATGGATGAACTTCGAAAACATTAGGCTAAGTAAAAGAAGCTTGTCAAAAAAAAAATCACATATTATATTATTCTATTCATATGAAAAACCCAGAATAAGGAAATCCAAAGAGGCAGAAAGTAGGTTAGTGGTTCCCATGGCTGAGGGAGGGGAAAATGCTAATGGTACCGTACTTGGGTCTCTTTCGGGGTGATGAACAGGCTTCAAACTTAGATCATCATGATGGTGGCACAACTCCATGAAATACAATTTAATGGCCATTGTAACAATGCTTTTTGTTGAGAGGATAATGTATACCAAATTCACACAATTAAAACTCTGTATAACCAAAGCTTTCTATAGATTAGGTCCATGTAAGGATGGTACATCCAGGGGACTTAACATACCTCTAAGAAAGAAGGGGGGACACCATTAAATCAGACTTCTCATCTCCAGTTTGCACATCTCAGTCAGTTTCCATATTTAAAGAGATCAAAGAGCCTGAGCATAAAAGGAAGCTGTGATGGAAGAGAGGGTGTGTATGAGACATTCCTCTTTCTCATACTAGTTTCGAAACTCAATTTATTTGCTGGACCACCACAGATAAATTGGATGTCAGCTTAATGACATCTCAACTTCCATTTTTATCTTCAGTTCATGTAGGCAGGGAATATAATTTCAGGCCTTAGACTTAAATTTCACTTAAATCAGATGTTCCACTCAGGTTTTGAAAACAAGATTTAAATTGTAACATTCTGCTGTTTCAGTCCCCTTGATGCTATTATTTCTTGTCTTAAAATCCTAGGTCCATTCAGAGATGGGGAAGAGGGATATGCCTATATCCCAAAATGCTTTTCATTGTTCAGCCTAGAAGACAAATCCTTTCCACTGCAGTTGTACTGATGGTCAATGTTGTAGGAATGTGGAGCAGCATGGCACCGCAAGCATTGTTACAGACTTAGCAGTACATTGGGCACAGATAAAGTTACTATTAAGAGCAATGGACTATTTCCTCCAAAACACATGCCTGGGGTCACTTTTGCTTGGCATTCATGCTCTCTTACCTTATTGCAAAACCATATCCCAGAGTCCTGCTAAGTCACTCATCTTTTTACTACATTGGATGCAATTTTCACATCAAGATGTTTCTATAGACTGGACAGAGTTAGAGTTCAGCTTCTTCTAGCCAAAGTGTTTAAATTTGACTAGACAGCAGCAATTGCTTTTTAATCTAAGCAAACTGATCTGTCAAAGGCAATCAACTCAGGGAAGTTATTCCAGGAGGATCCTAATAATCCCGATGAATCACACTACCCTCTGAGAAACTCAGCTGCTGAACTCTTGACATAGCATGTCACAAGTACTTAGAGGAATAAGTACATGCAGCTGAACTCTGTTGACACAAACTCAGGCCTCGCATGCATCAGTTAATGATCACTGTGTTTGGTCTGGTGGAGGAGTGCACTTTTCTTTGATGATGTCAATTCATGTTTAATGATGCTACATCAACAAGCCTTCCTGTTGCATAAGCCACGAGCATTTATCAAGAGTATGCTTGATTCTTGTAGATGTAAAGTTTGATTTTTTAAAATCACTCTTATCTGTTAAATAAGTGTTCTCAACCTCTTAATAATACATGTATCAATTTTGGGCTTTACAATTACCAAGGACTTTAAGTATTTTATCTTTTTGATTATCACGACAACGCTGAGAGGTCAGTAGAGATGGTAACATCGGTTACCTCATTAGTAAGTGACAGAACTGAGACTCAAACCTAGATCTTATGGTTCTAGGTTTTGAGGGCTTCCTTTTGCACTTAACTTTGCTATTGGAGCTCTTGTTTTAGAGTTAAGGTTACTGGGACAGGGAGACAGGGTGGGGTAGCAGTTGGAGAGTCCTGCCCATGAGAAGGGCAGCACTGCTGGGCTCCCTCTGTTCTCCACAGAGAACCCTGTCGAACCTCAGATAAAGAAATGTTGAGAACAAATAGGGAGGCAAAATAATCAATGGAGATGGTGGGGGACTGAAAATACTCCCTAAGTGACAGGCCAGGTGTTGTTTGAGAATCACCTGTTCTTATTGACAATTGGAGGACAATTTTAAGAGAAAGTAAGCATTAAATAATAATAATAGCTAATATACATTGAGCGCTTAATATTTTCCCTGTTCTAAGTTCATCATGGGCATTAATTTATTAAATTATCATCACAATTCTATAAAGAAGAGACTGTTCTTACTGATAAGAAATCAGGCAAAGGGAAGCTGATTAATTTACCTCTGACAATGCAGCTAGTATATGGTAAAACCAAAATTCTAACCTAGGCAAACTGATTATACAACTTGTGCTCTGATTATGGTTTGATGGTAATGATGGATTTGGGAAGGCTTCTTGGATTTATAAGAAATTTCATTAATCTTCTTACTTAGAAACAACGATGAATATTTCCATTTCAGGCAGTCTTGTTGCCTAGATACTGACTGACCCTCCCATTGAAAACATCCAAAACTGTTGCATAGAAATAAAAGGAAATTACTTGTTGAATCTGCCAATAAGATGGTAAAAAGGTAAGGAACACTGAGGTGTCAAAAATTACAGGAAAATGTAAATCCAGATGTGTCAATAAGATGGCAAAAAGGTAAGGAACACTGAGGTGTCAAAATTACAGGAAAATGTAAATCCAGAGAGGCAAGCTGAACCATGAAATCAGTTTTCATTCTGATGATATTCATTGATCTTGTTGACCTTGATCTTTGATTTTGAGAGAGTCTTGTATGAGGACACAAGTCTATGTCTATAGCTGGACCATGATAGGGAGTTGTGTTAGTTAGATTCAGTTGTCAACTTGGCCAGGTGAGCATACCTAGTCTTGTTGCTGCGGACATAAGCCAACGGTACGTGAACCTCATCTGTTGCCAATTACATCTGCAGTCAGCTAGGAGGCGTGTCTGCTGCAATGAGTGACGTTTGGCTTAATTGGCTGGTGCTTAAATGAGAGAATGCAATGTAGCACAGC
>PVIY010016200.1:0-52122 GCA_004026745.1 Myrmecophaga tridactyla | reverse complement strand
AAAAAAAAAAAAAGACAGGAGAGGGAGGTCTGGAGGAGGGCAAAGAATTGAAGGGTACCAGTAAAGGTAACTTAAAGAATCAGAAGAGAAAGAGGAAAAAGAATATATAGATCTGACAAATAAAATCCAAAAGATAAGATGGTGGATTCAAGAAATGCCTTTTCAGTAATAACTTTAATGTTAATGGACTAAATTTACCAATTAAAAGATACAGATTAGCAGAATGGATTAAGTAATATAATCCAGCTATATGCTGCTTACAAGAGACTCATCTTAGATACAAGGATACAAACAGATTGAAAGTGAAAGGATGGAAAAAGTTTTTCAATGCAAGTTGTAACTAAAAGAAAGCAGGAGTAGCTATACAATTATCAGACAAAATAGACTTCAAATGTAAAGACATTATAAGAGACAAAGAAGGACACTCTTCTAGTTTGCTAGCTGCCAGAATGCAATATAGCAGAAACTGGATGACTTTTAAAAAGGGGAATTCAATATGTTGCTAGTTTATAGTTCTAAGGTCAAGAAAATATCCCAATTAAAACAAGTCTATAGAAATATCCAATCTAAGGCTTCCAGGGAAAGATACCTTGGTTCAGGAAGACTGATGATGTTCAGTATTTCTCTCTCAGCTAGAAGGGCACATGGTGAACAAGGCAGCATCTGCTGGCTTTCTCTTCAGGCCTCTTGCTTCATGAAGCTCCCCAGGAGGCATTTTCCTTCTTCATCTCCCAAAGCCACTGGCTGGTGGACCCTCTGCTCTGTGGTTCTGTGAAGCTTTCTCCAAAATGCTTCTTCTTTTAAAGGATTTGAGTAAACTAATCAAGACCCATGTAGAATGGGCAGAGACACGTGTTCATCTAATCAAGTTTAATACCCACAATTGACTGAGTCACATCCCTCTGGAGATAACCTAATCAAGTTCACAACCTATAGTACTGAACAGGGATTAGAAGAAACCATTGCTCTCACAAGATTGATTAGGATTAAAACATTGCTTTTGTAGGGTACATAAATCCTCTCAAACCAGCACAAACATTATATATTAATTAAAGGGTCAATTCACCAATAAGAAATAACAATCATAAATATTTATGCTCTCCATCAAGGAGCTCCAAAGTATATGAGACAGTAATTGGCAAAACTGAAGGGAGTGATAGACATTTCAACAATACAAGTAGGAAATTTCAATACACCACTCTCCTTTATAGATCGAACAATCAGACAGAAGATCAACAAGAAATAAGAAGTTAAACAACTTGATAAATGAATTATACCTAACAGACATATATAGGTCATTGCACCCCAGAACACCAATATATACATTCTTCTCTAGAGTTCATGGGCCATTCTCCAGGATAGATCATATGCTGGGGCACAAAACAGGTCTTTATACATTTAAAAACATTAAAATTATCCAAAGCACTTTCTCTGATCAAAAAACAACGAAGCTGGGTCTCAATAATCACCAAAGAATGAGGACATTCACAAATATATGGGGATTAAATAAGACACCTTAAACAACCAGTGGGTCAACGAAGAAATTGCTAGAGGAATCAGTAGCTATCTGGAGAAGAATGAAAATGAGAATACAACATATAAGAGTTTATGGGATGTGGAAAAGGCTGTGATGAGAGGGAAATTTATTGTCCTAAATGTCTATATTAAAAAACAAAAAAGAGCAAAAACTGACAACTTAATTGCTTACCTGGAGCAACTTGAGAAAGAACAGCAAACCAACCCCAAAGCAAATAGAAGAGAAATAACAAAGACTAAAGCAGAGTTAAATGAATGGAAGAAGAATAGAAAGAATCAATAAAGCCAAAAGTTGGTTTCTTGAGAAAATCAATAAAAATTGATGGGCCACTATCAAGACTGACAAAGAAAAAAAGAGCATGCAAATAAACAAAATCAGAAATGAGAAGGTGTGCATTACCACAGACCCTGAAGAAATAAAAGAAATTATAAGAAGATACTATGAATAACTATATGCCAACAACTAGACAACCTATATGAAATGGGCAAATTCCTGGAGACACACAAGCAAGCTATACTGACACAGGAAGAAATAGAAGATGTCAATAAACCAATCACAAGTAAAGAGATTCAATCAGTCATCAAAAATCTTCCTATAAAGAAAAGCCTAGGGCCAGGGGAATTGTATCAAACATTCCAAAAAGAATCAATACCAATCCTACTCAAACCTTTCCCAAAAATTGAGGGAAAAGGAACTCTACCTAACTCATTTTATGAAGCTAATATCATTTTAATACCAAAACCAGGTAAAGAAGCGCTAAGAAAGGAAAACCACAAGCCAGTCTCCCTAATGAACATAGATGCAAAAATTCTCAACAAAATATTAGCAAATAGAATCCAGCAACACATTACAAGAATTATACACCACAAGCAATATGGGGCTTATACCATGAATGCAAAAATGGTTCAACACAAGAAAACCATTTGTTTTTCTTGTAAATCATGTAATACAGCACATGCAAACCATGTAATACAGCACATTAACAAATCGAAAGGTAAAAATCACATGATCATCTCAAGTGATGCTGAAAAACATTTGACAAAATTCAACACCCTTTTCTGATAAAAATACTTGAAAAGATAGGAATCAAAGGTAATGTCATCAACATTATGAAGGACATATATGAAAAACCAATAGCCAGCATCGTACTCAATGGAGAGAGATGGAAAGCTTTCCCCCTAAGATAAGGAATGAGACAAGGATGCTCACTGTCACCACTATTATTCAACATCGTGCCAGGGGTTCTAGCTAGAGCAATTAGGCAGGACAAAGATATAAAAGACATCCAAAATGGAAAGTAAGAAGTAAAACTTTCATTATTGCAGATGACATGATATTATACTGGGAAAATACTGAGAAATCTACAGCAAAGTTCCTTGAGCTAATAAACAAATTACGCAAGATGGTGTAATATAAAATTACTGTGTAAAAATCAGTAACGCTTCTATATAATTCCATTCAAAATAGCAACTAAAAGAATCAATTACTTAGGCATAAACTTAACTAGGGTCATAAAAGACTTGTACACAGAAAACTACATGACATTTCTAAGAGAAATCAAACAAGATCTAAATAGGTGGAAAGATATTCCCTGCTCATGGATAAGAAGGCTAAATATAGATAAGATGTCAATTTTACCCAAATTGATCTACAGATTCAATGCAGTACCAATAAAAGTACAAACAACCTACTTTGAAGACTTGAAAAAGCTAGTTACCAAATTCATCTGGAAGGGAAAGAGACCCAGAATAGCTAAAAGCATCCTAAAAAAAGAAGAACAAAGAGGGAAGATTAACATTACCTGACTTTAAAACCTATTATAAAGCCACAGTGGTCAAAATAGCATGGTACTGGTACAAAGATAGAAGTATTGACCTATGGAATCTAATCGAGAATGCAGAAATAGACATCCAAATCTATGGTCAACTGATTTTTACAAATTTCCCAAATCCTTTGAACTGCGATAAAATAGTCTTTTCAATAAATGGGCATAGGAGAATTGGATATCAATAGCCAAAAGAATGAAAGAGGACCCATAACTTACACTCTATACAAAAATTAACTCAAAGTAGATCAAACACCTAAACATAAGAACTAGCATTGTAAAGCTTCTGGAAGAAAATGTAATGAACCATCTTCAAGAACTAGTAATAGAAGGTAGCTTCCTAAACTTTGCAGCTAAAGCACAAGCAACAAGAGAAAAAATAGATAAATGAGAACTCCTCAAAATCAAATGCTTCTGCACCTTAAAAGATTTTGTGAAAAACATGAAGAGGCAGCCAACTCAATGGTTGAAAATATTTGGAAATCACATATCAGAGAAAGATTGGATAGCCTGTATACATAAGGAAATCATACAACTCAACAACAAAAGTACAAACAACCCACTTATAAAATGGGCTAAAGATATGAATAAGCATTTTTCTAAAGAGCAAATACAGATGGCTCAAAAGCACATGAAGAAATGTTCATTTTTATTGGCTATAAGGGAAATGCAGATCAAGACTACAATGAGCTACCACCTCACATCTATAATAATGACTGTTAGTAAACAAGCAAGAAACTATAAATGTTGGAGAGAATGTGAAGAAATAGGGAAATTTATGCACTGCTGGTGGGAAACTATAATGCTGCAGCTACTATGGAAGGCAGTTTGACGATTCCTTAGGAAACTAAATACTGAGTTGCCCCATGACCCAGCAATAGCACTGCTTGGTATATACCCAGAACAGCTGAGAGCAATGGCACAAACAAATATTCGCACACTGATGTTCATAGCATGGTGGATTAAAGAAACACCTTTGTAGTAATAGCTTTGAATGTTAACACACTAAATTTACCAATTAAAAGATACAGATTGGCAGAATGGATTAAGAAATATAACCCAGCTTATGCTGCTTAGAAGAGACTCATCTTAGACACAGGGATACAAATAGATTGAAAGTGAAAGGATGGAAAAAGATGTTCCATGCAAGCCATAACTGAAAGAAAACAGGGGCAGCTATACTAATATCAGACAAAATAGACTTTAAATGTAAAGACATCATAAGAGACAAAGATGGACACTATATATTAATAAAAGGGACAATTCACCAAGAAAAAATAACAATCATAAATGTTTATGCTCCCGATAAAGTAGCTCCAAAGTACATGAAACAAACATTGGCAAAACTGAAGGGAACAATAAACGTTTCAACAGTAATGGTAGGAAATTCAATACACCACACTCCTCTATAGATAGAACAATCAGACAGAGCATCAACAACGAAATAGAAAACTTAAACAATTTGATAAATGAATTAGATTTAACAAATATATATGGGTCTTTACACACCAGAATATACATTCTTCTCTAGAGCTCAAAAAACATTCTCGAGGACAAGAAACATTCTCTAGGACAGATCATATGCTAGGGCCCAAAGTATGTCTTTATGAATTAAAAAATATAGAAGTTATACAAAGAAATTCCTTTGATTACAATGGAATGGAGCTGAGTCTCAATAACCACCAAAGAATAAGCACATTCACAAATATATAGAAATTAAAATCAGTAGCAATATAGAGATAATGAAAATGAGAAAACAACATATCAAACTTATGCGATGTGGCAAAGGCTGCTTTGAGGGGGAAATTTATTGTCCTAAATGCTCATATTAAAAAATAAGAAAGACCAAAAATTGGGAACTGAACTGCTTACCTGGAGGAACTTGAGAAAGACAGCAAACTAACCTCAAAGCAAATAAAAGAAGAGAAATAACAAAGATTAAAGCAGAGTTAAATGAATGGGGGAACAAAGGAACAATAGAAAAAATCAGTAAAATCCAAACTTGGTTCTTTGAGAAAATCGATAAAATCAATGGACACCTAGCAAGGCTGACAAAGAAAAAAAGAGAGAGGATGCAAGTAAACAGAATCAAAAATGGGAGTGGGGTCATTAACACAGACCCAGAAGAAATAAAAAGAATCATAAGAGGATACTATGAACAACTGTATGCGAATAAACTAGACAACTTAGATGAAATGGGGAAATTCCTGGAAACACACAAACAAGATACACTGAATCAAGAAGATATGGAATATCTCAAAAAAAAACCAATCACAAGTAAAGAGATTCAATCAGTCATCAAAAATCTTCCTACAAATAAAAGCCCAGGGCCAGCTGGTTTCACAGGGGAATTTTATCAAACATTCTAAAAGGAACTAATACCAATCTTGCTCAAACTTTTCCAAAAAAAATGAGGAAAAAGAACACTACCTAACTCATTTTATGAATCTAACATCACTTTAATACCAAAACCGGGTAAAGAAGCTACAAGAAAGAGAAAGTACAGGCAGCCTCCCGAATGAATGTGGATGTAAAAGTTCTCAACAAAACACTAGCAAATTGAATCCAACAACACATTAACAGAGTTATATACCATGACCAAGTGGGGTTTATACCAGGAATGCAAGGATGGCTCAACACAAAAGAAATCAATTAATGTAATACAGCACATTAACAGATCAAAAGGGAAAAATCACATAATCATCATTTTTCATTGAAAAAGCATTCAATGAAATTCAACATCCTTTTCTCATATAAACACTTCAAAAGGTAGGAATCAAAAGTAAATTCATGAATATGATGAAGGACATATAAAACAAAGCCATAGCCAGCATCATACTCAATGGTGAGAGACTGAAAGCTTTCCCCCTAACATTGGAAATGAGACAAGGATGTCCTGTCATCACTATTATTTAACATTGTACCTAGAACTCCTTGCTATGGTAATCAGGTGGGAAATGAATAAAAGACACCCCAATTGGAAAGGAAGAAGTAAAACTTTCATTATATGCAGATGACATGTTACTATACTTGGTAAATCCTGAGAAATCTACAACAAAGTTACTTAAGCTAATAAACAAGGGTGGTGTAATATAAAATTAATGTGCAAATTTAGTCATGTTTCAATGCACAAGAAATGACCTAACTGAGGAGTCAATTAAGGAAAAAATTCCGTCAAATTAGCAACTAAATGAATCAAGTATCTAGAAATGAACTTAACTAGGGATTAAAAGGACTTGTACACAGAAAGCTACAAAACATTGTTAAGAGAAATCAAAGAAATTTTAAGAAGTAGAAAGACTTACCCTGGTCATGGCTAGGAAGGATAAATATAAATCTAATTAAGATGCCAGTTCTACCCAAATTGATCTACAGATTCAGTGCAGTACCAAGAAAAATACCAACAACATACTATGAAGACTTGGAAAAGGTAGTTGCCATATTCATCTGGAAGAGGAAGAGGCCCCAAATAGCTAAAAGCATCCTAAAAAGAAGAACAAAGTAGGAAGATTAATTCTTTCTTATTTTAAAACCTATTATAAAGCCACAGAACCAAAAGAATGAAAGAAGATCCTTATGTTACACCCTGCACAAAAATTAACTCAAAGAAGATCAAACACCTAAATATAAGAACAAGTAACATAAAGCACTAGAAGAAAATGTATGAAAACACCTTCAAGACATAGAAGTAGGAAGTAGCTTCCTAAACTTTACACCCAAAGCACAAGCAAAAAAAAAAAAAGAAAAAATAGAAAAATAAGAATCCCTCAAAATTAAATGCTTTTGTGCCTAAAAGATTGTCAGAAAGTTGAAGAGGCACCCAACTCAATGGGAGAAAATATCTGGACATCACACATTGGGCAAAGGTTTAATATCCTGTATACATAAAGAAATCATATAACTCAACAACAAAAGAACAAAGAAGTCAATTATAACACAGGATAAAGATATGAATAAGCATTTTTTTCTGAAGAACAAGTACAGATGGCTGAGAAAAGCACATTAATGCATGCTCATTTTTAATAGCCATAAGGGAAATGCAAATCAAGGCTACAATGAGATACCACATCACACCTATAAGAATGGGTGCAATTAAACAAACAGGAAACTACAAATGTTGAAGAGGATGTGGAGAAATTGGGGCATGTATGCTCTGCTGGTGGGAATGTGTAATGGTACAGCTACTATGGGAGACAGTTTGGTGGTACCTCAGGAAACTAAATATCGAGTTGCCTTATGACCAGGTAGTACCACTACTCAGTATATACCCAGAAGAGCTGAAAGCAGTGACACAGTCATTTGTACACTGATGTTGACAGCAGCATTATTCACAATTGCCAAATGATGGAAATAATCTAAGTGTCCATCAACAGAAGAGTGGATTAACAAAATGTGACATATGCATATGATGGAATATTATGTAGGAGTAAGACAAAATGATGTCCTGAAGTATATGACAAGGTGGATGAGGACATAATGCTGAGTGAAAGAAACCAGACACAAAAAGATAGATACTGTATGATTTTGCTTTTATGACCATGATAAAGGTAAAATCAGAGTCTTATAATAAAGAATATAGGGGACCTAGAGATAGAGCTAGAGACGGGTGAGCAAACTGCTAATGAGGTGGAACTTAAATTCAAGGGAATATGTACAAGTAAAGGCAGTTCACTACTGGGTTGATAAGTAACATTACCATATTGAAGATGAACATGATTGAAGGAGGTTGAATAGACTCATGTGTCCCACTGATTAACATTACAAATTTAAAAAGTTCTTGCATGAACTACTGCAAAGCTATAAATCTTGTACAGAGTGTATACATTAGGTGAATAGGGAGATAACTGCTTTTGCATGCTGTGGGCTATGTTTAACAGGAAAATATCAACAGTACCACAGCCACAACAGGAGTGAATAATAGGAGAAGGGACAAGAGTTAAAGGGAAGTTAGAATTTTTTATTTGGTGAGGGTGTGTTTATTGGTTATCTTTCTCTGGGGAACAATGAAATTATCTAAAACTGAAAGTGTTGATGGACTGCTAACTTTGGACATTATACATGATGCCCAATGAATGGAGATGGCTGAAGGATGAGCTGACTGAGAAATAAATTGGCAAATGATGATGTATACATATGTTTGAATATTGTGCTGCTGCCAAAAGGAATGGAGTTCTGAGGCATGCAACATTTTTTATGAACCTGTGAGACATTTGGTGAAGCAAAATAAGCCTAAAACAAAAGAGCAAATATTGCATGGTCTCATTTAGAAAATACTTATAGGAAAACAGGGACCTAGATTGTAAGCTATTATAGCAGTCATATTTATACTGTAAATCGTGGTATTTAGAGATTAGTATAAAGGCAATCAGGTCTGGGTTAAGGTAATTCAAAATACAACGGTAAGGAAGACCTTGTCTATAGTTTAGAACCACATTTACTCTTTGAGACCAAAGGAAGAAAGATTTATTTTGTCTAGAACCTAAATTTTCTATAGTACACAATCTAACTCAAGCTGTCTGCATAGCTCATTTAAACAATCCAAATACAGGGAGCCAGGAATGAGAATGAGGACCTTAAATCCTGTATAGTTTAATGTAATGCCTGGATAAATCCCAGAGTATCTTAAGCAGATAATCCAAAATATTGGCAAAGTCCCTTGAGATATGGGAGAAAAAATATGGAACTTTTAAGCTTTACCACTGGGGAAACACCTGATACTGTCAGGCCAAGCCCTTGATCTTGAGGCATGCTCTTCTGAAGTTTGTGTATGTAGTAGAGAAGCTTAACCTACCTGTAGGTATGCTTAAGTGTTACTTCTGGAGGACCTCTTTTGTTGCTCAGATGTGGCCTCTCTCTCTCTCTAAGCCCAAGTCTTCAAATGAAATCATTGTCTTCCTCATTATGTGGGACATGACATCCAGGAGTGAAAGTCTCCCTGGTGGCATAGGAGATGACTCCCAGGGATGAGCCTGGTCCTCTCACTGTGAGAACAGTGCCATCCTGCCCAAAAGGCAGAAAAGAAGTGCAACAAACAAGGTATCAGGGACTGAGAGAGCTCAAATAGAGTTGAGAGATTACTGTGGAAGTCACTCTTATGCAAGCTTCCGTTGGACATTGCTACCTACCATAACTTGCCAAACCCCAACCAAAAACAGTCACTCCTAGGGTATTATATAAGATGTACAAAGTTGCCATGCTCTATGGTAACTTTCCAGAATCCTGCAAACTCCAGATGATTCCCTGGACCAATAAGTCCTGAAATGCAGAGAGGCCAAACTCTCCAGAACATCAACTAGTTCCATCCCCCATCCCATATTATTGACAGCCCCTTTCAATATGAAAAAGTTAGAATGTGGAAAGCCCAAATACCCTAAAGATTGGGAGAAAGATCAAAGGTGATGGTGGACTTATACAGACAATGTAGGGTTTAAGAAATGAGCATGTTTGCTGAATCATTATATTAATATTTCTTTTATTCTCCAGTATCTTATAACAGCTAGAAGTCAAAACTTAAAATCATGGAATTATAACCCAAGACCAAACTCTGAAATCTGATTTACAACTAATTGTTGTGATGTGCTTTGACATTTATTGTTTTTTTATATATGTTATTTTTCACAAAAAAGGAAGAACAACAGTTCATTGTGATGATAAAGGCATAGCTATATGATGACATTGTGATCATGATGATTACATGGTATGTGAATATATAATATATATCAATAAAAAAGGGTAATTAAAAATTCAATTGGAACAATTATAGATTTTAGCCCATTGCTGAATACAAGCTAAACATGCCAGCATTAATAACTTTCTTCTATAGTATCAAATACTAGTTAGATATAGAAAAAAAATCCCACTCACTGCAGTAACAAAAATAATAAAATAACTTAGAACAAATTCAATGACAAAGATATGAAATGTATGAAGAACACTCTGACATTTTATTGAAGGACCTAAATAAATGGAGCATTGTACCATTATCATGGAGAGGGAGATTTAAAAATATAAAAATGTCAGTTCTTAACAAATTAATAAACATATAATGCCATCGAAATCAAAATGTGAAAATATGTTTTCTTTGGAGCTGGCCAAATTATCTAAATTTGTATAGAATAAAAATTTGCAAAAGCTTCTTGAAAAAAGTTGCTCAAGGACTTGAGGGAAAATACAAAAAGAACTAAAACATATGAGGAAAACAATGAATGAGCAATATGAGAGTCATAGCAAAGAGAGAAATTTTTTAAATGAACCAAACAAAACTAATGGAGTTGAAGACTACAGTAATTGAAATGAAAAATGCCCAGGAGGGTTTCAGGAGCAAATTGGAGCTAGTGTAAGAAAGAATCAGTGAACTTGAAGATAAGACACTTGAAATGTGTCAGACTGAGGAGCAGAAAGAAAAAAATAATGATATAAACAAAATTATCCTAACACCTCTCTGAGAAACATCAAGCACATGAATATATGCATTACAAGAGTCCCAGTGGGGGAAGAAAGAAAGAAAGTCACAGAAAGAACAGTCAAAGAAATGACAGAGAATATTCCAAAGTTAGCAAAAGACATGAACATGCACATCCAAGTATTCAAGTATTCTATAAGAAACAGTAGAAACATGAAGAAAAATGCACCCCATCATATATTCATCAGATTATTGAATTCAAAGGGCAGGGAGGCAATTCTAAAAGCCTCAAAAGAAAAGCAATTGAGTGGCAATTCCTGATTAGAAACAATAGAGCAAGAAGGCACTGGGTTGAAATATTTAAAGAGCTGAAAGAAAATGACTGTCAGCTAAGAATTTTATATCTAGAAAAATGTTCTTTCAAAAATGAGGGAGAACAAGAAATGATCATGATGATGAATATGCAACTATGTGATGATATTGTGAATTCCTGATTATATGTGTAGAATGGAATGATCAAAATAGGAATGTTTGCATTTGTTTGGTGTTGTTTTGGTATTTAAAAAATAAAATTAAAAAATCATAAAAAAAAAGAAACAGCAACTTACTTTGTTCCTCCATAAAAAGCAACTCCTCATTCATTCTGGTTTTTAAAAAATATTTTTGTTTAAAAAATAAAGCTGTTCTGATGTCTGTGGTCTGTTATCACTGAGCTTCAGACCCCCTAAACCCGTCTGTGTCTGTCTTTCTTTCTTTCATTCTTTCTTTCTTTCATTCATTCTTTCTTGTCATTCCTTAATATCCTTCCAGCTCCATTTTGTAGGAAGCAACATAACATCATTGATTTCTCAACAGTTTACAACAGTTGAATGCTATGGGAAAGAGGAATAATGCCCAATTTCATCCTTATGGGATTGACAGACTGGAGAGATCCAGTGGTTTCTCTTTGTGCTGTTTTTCCTGATATACATGATTACTGTGCTGGTGAATGCAGGGATGATACTGATAATTCACTTGGATCTTCAGCTTCACAACCCCATATATTTTTTCTCAGTCACCTATCACTCCTTGACCTCAGTTCAATAGTCATCACTCTTAAGAGAACTTACTAACTTCCAAAAAACATATTTCACTCACGTTCTGCTTCACTCAGAAGTATTTTTCATCCTCTTGTCTGCCACTGAATTTTTCTTTCTCTCTTCAATGGCCAGTAACTGGAATGTAGCAATGAATAAATAAATAAATAAATAAATAAATAAATAAATAAATAAATAAATAAATAAATAAATAAATAAAGCAATACACTTATAACCACCAAAACCGGATAGCTTAGTTAGCTTAACCACAGGTATATGTAAATAAAGTATCCACATAATCATTGTAAAACCTGTATGTGGGCAGTAAGTTTCATAAACCAATTTAAAACTAAGGCAACAAGGAACAAATTTATAAATTCAGACAACAAAGTTCTTAAATTCTAAATATTAAACACTAACTTGAATATCATTTGAACAGCAGTCAAAACTGTGAATGTTCTTGTAAGGTTTTATCATGAGATTGCAGCAATGCAGTCACATCTTTAGACTCCATTTCTAATTCTAGTTCTCTTGCTGTTTTCCACCACAGCTGCAATTACTTCCTCCCCTGAAGTCTTGCACCCCTCAAAGTTGTAATCAACTTCTTCCAAACTCCTGTTAATGTTGATGTTTTAACCTCCTCCCATGAGTCCGAATGTTCTTAATGGCATCTAGAATGCTGAATTCTTTCCAGCATTTTCAATTGACTTTGCTCTGATCCTTCAGAGGAATCACTATCTATGGACACTATAGCCTTATGAGATATAAGTTTTAAAAAATAAGATTTGAATATCAAAATGACTCTTTGACCCATGGGCTATATATCAGATGTTGTGTTAGCAGACATGAAAAAAATATTAATCTCAATGGACATCTCCATCTGAATTCTTAGGTGACCAGGTGCATTGTTAATGAGCAGTAATATTTTGAAAGTACTCTTTTTTTCTGAGCAGTAGGTCTCAACAGTGGGTTTAAAATATTCAGTAAACTATATTGTAAACAGATTGCTGTCATCCAGGCTTTGTTTTTCCTTTATAGAGCAAAGGCAGAATAGATTGAGCATAATTCTTAAGGGCCCTGATCATTCCTATCATTTTGGAATGATAAATGAGCACTGGCTTCAACATTAAGTCACAAGCTGCATTAGCCTCTAGCAAGAGAGTCATTCTGTCCTTTGACACTTTGAAGGAAGCTGGGCATTGACTTCTCCTCTACAGCTATGAAAGTCCTAGTTGACATTTTCTTCAGATAGAAGGTTGTTTCATCTACATTGAAAATCCATTGTTTAGTGTAGGCATCTTCATCAGTTCTCTTAGCTGGATCTTCTGAATAATTCGCTGTGGCTTCTGTATCAGCACTTGCTGCTTGACCATGTACTTTGATGTTATGGAGATGGCTTCTTTTAATAACCTCATAAACCAATCTCTGCTAGCTTTATACTTGTCTTCTACAGCTTCCTTGCCTCTCTCGGCCTGTGGACATGTATTGCAGTATTCCAGGTAGAGCTGATGTGAAGTTGTCTTCTACCATTTATATGTGTTGCTGTTTGTGTGCCCTGAATCACCATCCCAGACTCCAACTGCATCAATCAAGCAAGATCCTTTTTGGCCTTTGCTCATCTTACTCCAGTGCTCTGACTTGGAAGAAGACAGTGGCAGCCTGGGGAAGAGCAGAAGGTGAGTGGAAGAGCAAGGTAGAATTTCAACGTGAACTCTACCTTTGCCCCATTACAGTCCCCTAGAAAGCTTCTCTGAAGACTGGCTGTCAGCAAGCTTAAGCTCTTCTGTCAGATAGGAAGTCTCTTGGCAGCCTCAGTTGGTCCTTCTTTCCCGGACTTCAGTGCTTCTAGTTTCTGGCTTCAGTGGCTTCTTCTCAGTTTCTCTGGGGCTTTTCTGTGACCTTTGCTTAATTTAATCTCTCAGGAGCTATTGAACATTTTTACATACTAAATAGAACATCTGTTAGTAGTGCCAAAGTATATACTTATTATTGTCCTTAGTACTTGTGGTAGCTAGATTCAGGTGTCAACTTGGCCAGGTGAAGGTACCTAGTTCTATTGCTGTGGACATTAGTCAATGGCATGTGAAGCTCATCCGTCACTGATTACATCTGCAGTCAGCTGGGAGGCATGCCTGCTGCAATGAATGATGTTTGATTTAATTGGCTGGATGCTTAAATGAAGGAGCTCAACATAGCACAACCCAAGCAGCTCGGCATACCTCATCTCAGCACTCACAGCTCAGCCCAGGCCTTTGGAGATGCAGAAAGGAATCGCCCTGGGGAAAGTTGCTGGAACCCAGAGGCCTGGAGAGAAGGCCAGCAGAGAACACCCTTTGCCTTCCCACGTAAGAAAGAACATCAGTTGAAAGTTAGCTGCCTTTCCTCTGAAGAACTATAACTAAATAAATCCACTTGTATTAAAAGCCAAAAAAAATTAGGGAGAGAGATTTCTGAAAAGATGGCCAACTAGAGTAGCTCAAGATTAGCCCTGCTCCACGAAAAAGCTAGAGAAGGGACAGGAAGGTGACTGAGGTGGCGATTCGGGAGTGCAACTGACCTGGGAGAGGCTTCTGCATCACATAGGTCATCCCTGGTTGCAGAGGCTGAGGAACAGAGAGGCAGAAAGTTGGAACCTGATGTGCAGGGGTGAAGTTGTGGAGCCTGCAGGAGTGCACAGATGGGAGTGCGGGACTAGGAAGCAAGTAAGGACACGTTCCTTGGAGATGCTACCTTCACCAGCACAGGCCCATGACTGGTGACTCACCCCACATGCCTAGGACCTGAACCCCATCACCTGCTCCCATTCCCCATGATCCAGGCAACCCCACCCCACCAGCCCCAAATGCATGTACCTACCCCACACCCCTACCCCAAATGCAGCCAAATCCACCTCTCCCGCACCCCTTCTGAGCACTACCTCCCCCTCCCTGTTTCCTCCAGGCTGTTGCCAGTGCATAAAGGCTGCAGGTACTAACCTCCATATGTAGGGTTTCCCTGCACCTCTGCCCATATTGTTGCAAAGCCTCACTCCACCCCCACTGAGCACTGTGCATCTGCATCCATTTATGGCACTCCCAAGCAAACACATGTGCACGGGCCTCCAATCACATAATTCAGCTCTGGGAACCATACTTTACAGCCATTCTAGAACCACGCATACACCCAACCCTCAACCTCACTTCCTAGCAATGAGAAAGTGCTGACCTGTGCAGCCAGGTCACACCTTCTGCCAATCCATAAAGGCTTAATGCTGACCTCCTGCCACAGCTCAATGCATGTGCACAAAGGACCCCATGCCTTAGACCAGCACAAACCAGGGTTATGACCCACCCACTGGGGTACCTGCACAGTTACATCCTCCATGGCCACTAGGCACCCATGTTCATAAACATCAGCATAACATCCCTAACCTGCACCTATACCTGCCCTGAAACAAGTTACCATACTGACTGTCCCACCCCATGCCCTGCTCCCTGATGTACAACCATCCCACAAACACAAGGCCTTAGACTACTGCAAGAGATCAACTCCCAAAGTAAATCAATCAAGATATTTGCATGCCACAGAGACAGCAGAAGATCACTACGCTTATCACAATGCAAACAGTTAGAGCCCTGCCTAATGACCAAATTAAAACCACAGAGGAGGCACAGACATTGGAACAACTAATCAAAGATGCTCATACAACTCTATTTAATAAAATAAGTGGGATCACAAATGACATAAAGGAGATCCAGAAGACAGTAGAAGAGCATAAAGAGGAATTTGAAAGAATAAAAAGAAAAATAGCAGATATCACAGAGATTAAAGATTCTGCTGACCAAATAAAAAACATACTAGAGGTACACAACACCAGATTTGAAGAAACAGAAGAAAGAAGAAGTGATATAGAGGACAGGATAATTCACATTAGACTCAAAAAAATTCACATTGGACACAAAAGACTCAAAACAGCAAATGGCAAAAAAAAAAAAGATTGGAAAAAATGAATGGGAACTCAGAGAAATAATAGACAAGAAAAAGTGCACAAATATAAGAATCATTGGTGTCCCAGAAGAGAAGAGAGGAGTTAAGGCTAGGAAAAGTAGCTGGGAATATAATGGTGGAAAACTTCCCAACCCTCATAAAGAACACAAATATATTGACATTAAATAATACACTCTTAAACAACCACTGGGTCAAAGAAGAAATTGCTAGAGAAATCAGTAGCTATCTGGAGGTGAATAAAAATGAGAATATCAGAATATCTTATCAGAACTTATGGGATGTGGCAAAGGCTGTGCTGAGAGTGAAATTTATTGACATCAATGCCTATATTAAAAAACAAGAAAGAGCAAAAATCGAGGACTTAACAGCACACCTGGAGGAACTTGAGAAAGAAAAGCAAATTAACCCCAAAGCAAATAGGAGAAAAGAAATAACAAAGATTAAAGCAGAAATAAATGAATGGGAGAACAAAAGAACAATAGGAAGAATCAATAAAATCAAAAGTTGGTTCTCTGAGAAAATCAATAAAATTGATGGGCCATTAGCATGACGGTCAAAAAAAAAGAGAGAGGATGCAAATAAACAAAATTAGAAATGAGAACGAATGTATTACCACAGACCCTGAAAAAATAAAAGAAATCATTGAAACTTACTATGAACAACTATATGCCAACAAACTAGACAACTTAGATGAAATGGACAAATTTCTGGAGACACACAAGCAAACTACACTGGCTCAGGAAGAAATAGAAGATCTCAACAAACCAATCACAAGTAAAAAGATTCAATCAGTCATCAAAAATCTTCCCACCAAGAAAAGCCCAGGGCCAGATGGCTTTGCAGAGAAATTTTGTCAAACATTCTATAAAGAACTAAAACCAACCCTGCTCAAACTTTTCTAAAAGTTTGAGGAAAAAGGAACTCTACCTAACTCATTTTATGAAACTAGTATCATTTTAACTCATTTTATGAAACTAGTATCATTTTAATACCAAAATGGGGTAAAGAAGCTATAAGAAAGGAAAACAACAGAGCAGTCTCCCTAATGAACATAATTGGAAAAATTCTCAATAAAATATTAGCAAATCAGATCCAACAGTACGTTTAAAGAATTATACACCATAACCAAGTGGGGTTTATACCGGAATGCAAGGATGGTTCAACACAAGAAAACCAATTAATGTAATACAGCACATTAACAAATCAAAAGGGAAAATTACATGATCATCTTGATTGATGCTGAAAAAATATTTGACAAAATTCAGCATCCTTTTCTGATAAAAACACTCCAAAATATAGGAATCAGAGGTAACAATCTCAATATGAAAAGGGGCACTTATGAAAAACCAATAGCTAGCATTGTACTCAATGGAGAGAGACTAAAGGCTTTCCCCCTAAGATTAGGTACAAGACAAGGATGCCCACTGTCGCAACTATTATTCAGCATTGTGCTAGAAGTTCTAGCTAGAGCAATCAGGTAGGAAAAAGAAGTAAAAGGCATCCAAATTGGAAAGGAAGAAGTAAAACTCTCATTATTTGCAGATGATAACATACTGTACTTGAAAGATCCTGAGAAATCTACAGCAAAGTTACTTCAGCTGACAAACAAATTCAGCAAGGTGGCTGGACATAAAATTAATGTGCAAAAAACAGTAACATTTCTATACACAAGCACTGACCTAGTTGAGGAGTCAGTTAAGAAAAGAATTCCATTCAAAATAGCAACTAAAAAAATCAAGTACTTAGAAATGAACTTAACTAAGGAGGTAGAGGACTCGTACAAAGAAAACTACACAACATTGCTAAAAGAAATCCAAGGAAATTTAAATACGTGGAAAGACATTCCCTGCTCATGGATAAGAAGGCTAAATAGAGTTAAGATATCATTTCTCTCCACATTGATCTGAAGATTCAACACAGTACCAATCAAAATTCCAACAACCTACTTCAAAGATTTGGAAAAGCTACCTGCCAAATTCATCTCAAAGGGAAAGAGACCCAGAATAGCTAAAAGTATCCTGAAACAGAAGAATGAAGTGGGAGGATTAACACTCCCTGACTTTAAAACCTATTATAAAGCCACAGTGGTCAAAACAGCATGGTGCTGGCACAAAGATAGAAGCATTGACCAATGGAATCAAATCAATAGTGCAGAAATAGACCACCAAATCTATGATCAACTGATTTTTGATAAGGCCCCCAAATCCTCTGAACTGGGGCAAAATAGTCTTTTCAATAACTGAGCATGGAAGAACTGGATATCAATAGCCAAAAGAATGAAAGAGGACCCCTATCTTACATCCTATCCGAAAATTAACTCAAAGTGGCTCAAACACCTAAATATAAGAACTAGACCATAAAGCTTCTAGAAGAAAATGTAGGGAAACATCTTCAAGACCTAGTAAGAGGAGGTAGTTTTCTAAACTTTACACCCAAAATGCAAGCAACAAAAGAAAAAATAGATGAATGGGAATGCCTCAAAATCAAATGCTCCTGCATTTCAAGAGTTTGTCAGAAAGGTGAAGTGGCAGCCAACTCAATGGGAGACAATATTTGGAAATCACATATTGGTCAAATGTTTGATTTCCCGAATATACAAAGAAATCATACAACTCAACAACAAAAGAACAAAGAACCCCATTATAAAATGGACTAAAGATATGAATAGGCATTTTTCTGAAGAGCAAATACAAATGGTTCAAAAGCACATGGAGAGATGCTCATTTTCTTTGGCTATAAGGAAAATGCAGATCAAGACTAAGTTACCACCTCTCACATATAAGAATGGCTGCTATTAAACAAACAGGAAACTATAAATGTTAGAGAGGATGTGAAGAAACTGGGACACATATGTACCGATGGTGGGAATGTATAATGGTGCAGCTACTATGGAAGACTGTTTGGCAGTTCTTTAGGAAACTAAATTTTGAGTTGCCCTATGACCCAGCAATAACACTATTTGGTATATTTCCAGAACAGCTAAAAGCAATGACACAGACATTTGCACACCAAAGTTCATAGCAGCATTATTCACAATCGCCAAAAGATGGAAACAAAGCAAAAGCCCATCAACAGACGAGTGGATCAACAAAATGTGGTGTACATATATATATGATGGAATATTATGCAACAGTAAGACAAAATGACGTCCTGAAGCACATGACAAGATGGATGATCCTTGAGGACATAATGCTGAGTGAAATTACCCAGACACAAAGGATAGATACTGTATGATTCCACTTTTATGACCAGCATAAAGGTATAATAAGAGACTTATAATACAGAATATAGGGGGCATAGAGATACACAGACATTAGAGATGGGTGAACTGTTAGCTAATGAGGTTGAACTCCAATGTAAGGGAATAGATAGGAGTGAAGGTGGTTCTCTAGTGTGTCTGTAAGTAATATTACCATATTGAAGATGAACATGATTGAAAGGGGTTGTATAGACTCACGTGTCCCACTGATTAATACTCGAACTATGAATTAGTTCTTGCAAGAATTATTTCAAAGATATGATTCTTGTATAAAGAGTGCTTAAGTCCAGGGTACAGGGGGAAAACTGCCATTGCATGCTATGAGCTATGTTCAAAAGGAAACCATCAGCACTACCACAGCAACAGCAGAGGTAAATAATGGGGTGAGAGACAAGAGTTAAGAGGAAGATTAGTTTTCCTTTTTTGGTGAGGGTGTGTTTATTGGTTTTCTTTCTCTTAGGAACAATAAAATTATCTAAAATTGAGAATGTTGATGGGCTGTGGACTTTGGGCCCTCTACATGATGCCCGATGAATACAGGTGGCTGAAGAATGCACTGATGGAGAAGTAGATTGGCGAATGATGGTGTATACTTATGATTGAAGGTTGTGCTGCTACCTATCATAACCTGCCAACCCCCAACCTGAGCCATTCCAGCCAATCCTAAAGAACACCTAGGGCAATATGTAAGATTCCCCAAAGGTTCCATGCACTAGGGTAACTTTCCAGAAACCTACAATCTCCAAATGGGTTCCTGGTCCAGAAAAGTCCTGAAACCTAGCCCAGCCTCTCCAGAACATCAGATAGTTCCATCTCCCTACCCCATATTAGTGACAGACCCTTCCAATATGAAAATTTAGAATCACCATAGCTCAAGCACCCTAAGGAGAGATATGGAAAGATCAAAAGGGATGGTGGATTTATACAGAGAAGATAGGATTTAACAAATGACTATGAATATTGAATCATTACATTGGTATCTCTTTTAGTTGCCAGTATTTTAGAACAGCTAGAAGTAAAAACTTAAAATTGTGAAATTGTAACTCATGCCAAACTCTGAAATATGTTCTACAACTAAATGTGGTGCTGTGCTTGGAAATTTATAGCTTTTTTTGTATATATGTTATTTTTCACAAAAAAAGAAGGAAAAAAGTCGATTGTGATGATAAGAAAATATTTAAGCCCTCTAGCCTCCTATATTCTGGAGCAGCTAGAAGGAAAAATATGAGAGGATTGTACAGTAGCCCATGACAAACTCTGGGATCTGTCCTTTAAGTACTTGTTCAAGAGTGCTTTGAAAACTTTCGCTTTCTTATTTCTTTGCTTTGTATGGATGTTACAGATACAATAAAATGTTAAAAAAAAAAACTGCAAACTTCTGGAGTAGAACTCCTAGCTCAAAGCCCTTTCTTCTCTGAAAGCTTCTCTCTCCTCCCTCAGTGGATATGACTTTTCTCCCACACTGTTAAGGTGCTTTGTTCAAATTTCCATCAGAGTAACAATCCACTTATTTTTGGAATTTTTTGCGTATGTATCTCTTCTTCCCTAATGAACTAAAGGATTCTAGTGTCAAGGACAGTGCCTTATTTGTCTTAGACTTGACACTTGTGCTTAGAACAATGTGGTAAAACTGTTTAGTAAATGTTTGTTAAAGAAATTCTTGGTTTCTGGGAAAATCTGAAGATCTAATTTCCCCCAAATTTTCATCTTTATACTTAGACCTTAGAATAATTGAATACTGTATATCTGTGTAACAATGTGCTTTTTGAAATATCTTAAAGAAAAGTTTTTATTTGCATAGACACTTTGTAGGGATACAGCTGCTGCTGCTATCTTTGCATAATAAATTCTGCATGGATCCTCAAGAAAAAATGAAGGAGAGGTTAAGATATTCTCAGACAGACAATAGGTGAAGCAGGTCATCACCACAAGACCCGCCCTACAAGAAATGCTAAAACGAGTTCTTCACACTAAGTGGAAAGGACATTAGAAAATGGTTCAAAGTAGCATAAAGAAATAAATACTTGGGGTAAAGCTAACCATTTAGGAAATTCTAGATGCTGGTATTACTGAAGTTTATTGTTTGGTATGTAATTACACTCCTTCCTTCTTACAGGTGCTAAAATGCAAATGCACAAATAATAATTATAAATCTTTATTTTTTGACATACAGTCCACAAAGATATAAGTGGTGATGGGTACAGAAAATGGTGGGGGCACAGAGGTGTATAGGAAAAATATATGTCCATGCTATTGAAGTTAATTTGGTATCAAACCAAATAAGAGTTTTATATATATAGGATGTTAATTTTAACTCCACGATAATAAAAGAAAATAGATGAAAATATCTCCAAATATAAGTGAGAAGGCATCCAATACGGTATGACACAAAAATAAAATAAATATAAATGTAGACATTAACACAAGTGAATGACAGAAATGGAAAAGTTGTAAGATGCACAAAGACTACAAAGAAAAATGGCAGCAGAAAGTTCTGTATTATCAGTAGTGACTTCAAATGTAAATGGATTAAACTCTCCAGTTAAAATGGAGAGATTGACAGAATGGATAAGAAAGCATGACCAAACCATATGCTGTCTGCAGGAGACTTACCTGAAATTCAAAGATACAAGTTGTTTGGGAGTGAAAGGATGGGGAAAAAAAATACATTATGCAAGTAGTAATCAAAGGAGAGACAGAGTGGCTAAGCTAATATCAGATCAAATAAATTTGAAGTCATGAACAGTTGCAGGGGACAAAGATGGTCATTACATACTGATAAAGGGTACAATTCAACAAGAAGATGTAACATTTATAAATATATATACACCTAACAGCAAAGCCCAAAATACATGAAGCAAATACTAACATTTGAAAGGAGAAATTGATGGTTCTGCACTAATAGTATGAAACTTTAATACGTCACTCTCAGAATTTTGTAGAACATGTAGTCAGAAGATCAATAAGGAAGTACAAGGTTTAAATGGCACTCTAAACAAGCTAGTCTTAAAAGAGTTATATAGAACACTCCTCACCCAACATAAACAGAATCCACACTCTACTCCAGTGCACATGGATCATTGTCCAGGATAGACCATATGTTGGGTCACAAAAAAGTCTCAATATATTAAAAAATACTGAAATCATACCATATATATACTCTGGCCACAACGGAATGAAGCTGGAAATCAATGACAGAGAGAGAGATGGAAAATTCACAAATATGCGGCAATTAAACCACATATTCTTAAACAATCAATGGGTTAAAAAGAAATCAGAAGTGAAATTAGGAAGTACTTTGAGGTGAATGAAAATTAAAATATGACATACCAACACATATGGGATGTGGTGACTGCAATGTTGGGAGGGAAAATTATATCTGTAAATGCTTACATTAGAAAAGAAGAAAGACTTCAAATCAGAGACCTAACTCAAAATTGGAAAAAATAGAAAAATAAGAGCAAATGAAACACAAAGACAGCACAAGGAATGAAATAAAAAAGACTAAAGTGGAGATAAATGAAATAGAGAAAAATAGAGAGAATCAACAAAACCAAAATTGGTTCTTTGAAAAGATCAATAAAACTGATTATAAATTTAGCTAGAATGGCAAAGAAAAAAGAAATAGGGTGGAAAATAATGAAAATTAAAAATAAAAAATGGGGACATCACTACTGACTCCTCTGGAAAAAAAAAACTAAAAGAAGATACTATGAACAACTGTATGCCAATAAATTAGATACTAAATGAGATGGAAAATTCTTAGAAATGCACATACTCCCTACATTGACTTAAGAAGTAACACAAGATATCAACAAACCAATTACTAGTAAAGGGATTGAATCCATCATCAAAAACTTCCCAACAAAGAAAATCCCAGGACCAGATGTTATCAAACACGAATTCTACCAGACATGCCAAGAAGTCTTATCTCTATTTCTGCTCAACTCTTAGAAATAGTTGAAGAGAAAAGAACACTCACTAATTCATTCTAGGAGGCTAACACACAAAAGCCAGATAAAGATACTACAAGTAAAGAAAACTTCAGACCAATATATCTTATGAATACTTATGCAAAAATCCTCAACAAAATACTAACAAACCAAATCCAACATCATATTAAAAGAATTGCACACCATGATCAAGTAGGATTTATTCCTGGCATGCAAGCTTGGTTTGACATAAGAAAAGCAATCAAATTTTTGACACCACATTAACACAATGAAGAAAAAAACAAAAAAACCACATATTCTGGATTGGAGCTGTTATGTACCACTGAAAAGGTCATGTTCTTTTGACCCATCACTGTAGGGGCAAAGCTATTGTGGGTGGGACAGTTTGATTAGGTCATTTCAATGGAGAAGTGACCCAGCCCATTCAAGATGGGTTTTAATCTTTTTCTGGAGTCATTTATGAAAGGATAAAAGACAGAAAACCTGGGCGGCTGCCGTGGCTCAGCAGGCAGAGCTCCGACCTGCCATGCTGGAGGTCTGGAGTTCGATCCCTGGTGCCTCCTGCCCACATGCAAATTAAAAAAAAAAAAGACAGAAAACCTGAGAGCTTGGAGAGAGCATAAAAGCCAGGGAAACTAGAAGGACCCACAGGTTTTGAGAGAGAAAGTCACTGAAACCAGAAGCTAAAAGCGATTAATCCCAGGAGCGAAAAACCAGCAGATGCCACCTATGTACTTCCTCATGTGAGAGAAGAACTCTGGATGCCAGCAACTTTTCTTCAGAGAAGATATCTTTCTCTTGGTGCTTTAATTTTAATTTGAACATTTTCATGGCCTTAGAAAATTGAATTTATAAACTATTAAATCCCCATTGTAAATGCCAACCCATTTCTGGGGCGGGCAATGGCGGCTCAGTGGCAGAGTTCTCGCCTGCCATGCTAGAGACCCAGGTTTGATTCCCAGAGCTGGCCCATGCCAAAAAACAAAGAAACAAACAAAAAGCCAATTCATTTCTGGTATATTTCATTTCAGCAGCTTTAGCAAACCGAAACACCGCATGGTATCAATGTGGTGCAGAAGAGACATTTGACAAACTCCAGCACCCCTTTATGATAATAACATTTAAAACACTAAGAAAAGAGGGAAACTTCCTCAACATGATAAAGGAAATATATGAAAATCCCACAGCTAATATCTTGATGTTGAAAGTGAAAAGCTTTCCCTCTAAGATTAGAAATAAGACCAAGATTCCTACTGTAGCCACTGTTATTCAACAATATACTGGAAATTGCTGCCAGAAAAATTAGGAAAAAAAAAGAAATAAATAACATCCAAATTGGAAAAGAAGTAAAACTTTCCTTATTTGCAGATTTTATGATCCAATATAAAGAAAGCCAAAAAAAAAAATTCCACAACAGAGCTCCTGAGGTCATAAATGTATTCAACAAAGTGGCAGGGTATAAAACCAACAACCAAAAACCATGTGTTAATATAAAAAAAAGCAATGATCAATCAGAAAAGGAAATAAGGAAAAGAATTCCATTCACAGGACCAACTAACAGAATCAAATATGTAGGAAAAAACTAGGCAAGTGTCTAAAGGACTTGTACCTAGAAAACTACAAAACTTTGCTAAAAGAAAACAAAGGAGACCTAAATAAATGGAAAGATATTCTGTGTTTATGGATCAGCAGACTAAGTTCCCTAAAGATGCCAATCCTACCTAAAGCAATTTATGCATTCAATGTAATCCTAATCAAAATTCCTTGCTGGTTTGAAACTGGTATGTACCCCAGAAAATCTATGTTCTTCTAATCCGATCTTATGGGTGCAGACCTATTGAGGGTGGGACCTTTTGATTAGGTTGTTTCCATGGAGATATGACTCATCCAATTCAGGGTGGGTCTTAATCATTTTATTGGAGTTCTCTATGAAGAGAATGAAAGGCAGAAAATATAGTGAGAGCTAAGAGCTGATATAGAAAGCAGAAAGATGACAGATATTTGGAGAAAGAAAATGCCCTGGGAGATGCTAAGCTGAGAGTTGAAATCGAGGGTTTGACCCAGAGAAGCTAAGAGAAGATGCACAGATGCTTGGAGAAAGAAAATGCCCCATCAAAGGCCAGAAGGACCCACAGGAGCTGAGAGAGGCATTTTGATACCAACCCAGGAGAGAAATACCAGCAGACATCATCCAGTGCCTTCCTATGTGAAAGAGAAATCCCCTATGTGCCTGGCTTTCTTGAATGAAAGTGTATTTTTGTTGACACCTTAATTTGGACATTTTCATGGCCTTAGAACTTATATTTGTAATCTAATTAATCCCTCCTTGTAAAAGCCAATCCATTTCTGGTATATTGCATTCCAGCAGCATTAGCAAACCGCAAAAATTTCCAGCAACCTTCTTCAGAGAAATGCAAAAGCCAATCACCCAATATGCATGGAAGGATAATGGGTCCCTAATAGCTAAAGCAATCTTGAAAAAGAAAAATGAAGTTGGAGGACTCACACTTCCTAATCTTAAAAGCTGTTACTTGCTATTAAAAGTTCATTATTTATAATAAAAAACAGCATGATACTGGAACAAATAAAGACATGTAGAACAATGTAATCTAATTGAGAATTCAAAAATAAGCCATCACATTTATGGCCACCTGATTTTTGACAAGATGGCAAAGACCACTCAATTTGGAAAGAATATTCTCTTCAACAAATGGTCCTGGAAACTTGAATGTTCATTTGCAAAAAAGAGAGAAAAAAAAAGAAAGAAATTAGGCACTTATTCATCCATATACAAAATTCAACACAAAATAGATCAAATACCTAAATATGAGAGCTAGAATTATCAAACTCCTAGAAGAAAATGAATAGAAGAATCATCAGCAGTTTTTGTTAGTCAGTGGTTTCACTTTACTGTGTTAAAGCTGCTAGAATGCAATGTACCAGAAATGGAATGGCTTTTTAAAAAGGAATTTATTATGTTGCCAGTTTACAAATATGAGGTTATAAAAATGTCCAAACTAAGGCATCCAGGGACAGATACCTTGACTCAAGAAAGGGCCAAGGATGTTTGGAGTTTCCCTGTCAGCTGGGAAGGCCCATGGCAATGTCTGCTAGAATTTTCTCCAGCTTCTCATGTCAGAAGGCTTCCCTGGGCACATTTTCCTTCTGCATCCCCAAAGGTCTCTTTTCTGTGTCAGCTCTGAAGCTTTTTCCAAAATGGCTCCTGCTGAAAGGTCTCCTGTAGGGGACCCACCCTGAATGAGTAATGTGTTGGTTTCAATTTGTGGACCCCAGAAAACCATGTCCTTTAATCCTCATTCAATACTGCTGGCTGGGAACTTTTTGATTGTTCCCATGAAGATGTGACCCACCCAATTGTGGGTGGTGACTTTTGATTAGATAGTTCCCATGGAGTCGTGACTCCACCCATTCCAGGTGGGTCTTGATGAGTTTCCTGGAATCCTTCAAAATAGGAAACATTTGGAGAAAGCTTCAGAATGATGAGAGAGCAAGAGAGTCATGGCAGAGTCCACTAGCCAGTGGCCTTTGGAGATGAAGAAAGAGAATGCCTGTGGGGGTGCTTCATGAAACAAGAGGCCTAGAGAGGAAGCCAGTGGATGTCACCATGTTTTCCATATGGCCTTCCACTTGAGAAAGAAACCCTGAACTACATTGGCCTTCTTAAACCAAGGTGTCTCTCCATGGATGCCTTAGATTGGACATTTTTATAGACCTGCTTTAATTTGGACATTCTTGTGGCCTTAGAACTGTAAACTTGCAACTTAATAAATTCCCCTTTTCAAAAGCCATTCCATTTTTGGTATATTGCATTTTGGCAGCTAGCAAACCAGAACAAGTGGAGACACATCTCCATGGAAATCACCTAATCAAAAGGTTCCACCCATAATATTGAATCAGGATTAAAGAACATGGATGTTCTGGGATAAACAATAGTTTCAAACTGTCAGAGGTATCTTAGACTTTACACAAAAAGCACAAACAAGAAAAGAAAAAACTGGTAACTGGAACCTCATAAAAAGTAAAACTTTTTCACCTCAAAGGACTTTATCATGAAAGTGAAACAAAACCTACACAAAGGGAGAAAATACTTGGAAACCAAGCATCCAATACAAGTTTAATATCCAGAATATATAAAGAAATCCTTTAACTTAACAAATAAAAGCAAACAGCACAAATTAAAAATTCACCAAAGTCCTGAATAGACATCTTTCCAAAGATATATAAATGCACAGAAAGCACTTGAAAGATGCTCAACATCATTAACCATCAGGGAAATGCAAACCAAAACCACAATGAGAAACCATTTCACATCCATTAGAATGGCTGCTATTAAAAACATGGAAAATAAAGAGTGTTGGAGAGAATGCAGAAAATAGGATCACTCATTCATTGTTGGTGACAATGTAAAATGGTGCAGTCATTGTGATAAACAGTTTAGCAGTACTTCGGAAAGCTAAGTATAGAACTAGCATATGACTCAGCAATCCCACTACTGGGTGTATACACAGAAAATTGAAAGCAGTGATTTGAACAGATACTTGCACACCAATGTTCATAGTGGATTATTTATGATTGCCAAAAGATGGAAGCAACTCAAGTGTACATCAAAAGATTCATGGATAAATAGAACTTGATATATATGCACAATGGAATATTATTCAGCCATAAAAAGGTATGAAGTCCTCATACATGTTACAACATAGATAAACTTTGAAGACAACATGTTGAGTGAAATAACCCAGACACAAAAGGACAAATATTGTATAATCTCACTGATATCAAGCAATTGGAACATGCAAACTCATAGGGTCAGAATCTAGAAGGTAGGTTACTAGAGGATGAGGTGGGAATTGAGAATGGGAAGTTAAGACTAAAACTGTACAGGGTTCCTATTTGGAACATTGGAACCAATGTTTTGGTAATGGATGGTGGTGATAGTAGCACAAAATTGTGAATGCAATTAAGAGGTAAATTATATATCTGAATATGATTAAAAGAGGAAATGTTAAATTGTATATATGGTAGCAGAATAATTTATTTTTGAAAGTCCATAGAACTACACTATACAAACAGTGTGAACCCTAAGTTAAAAAAATCTATATGTAATAATATGGATGACTCTCCAAACATAATGCTGAGTGAAAAGAAGTTTTAAAGAAATACACACTGTGTGATCTCATTCATAAAATGTTTAAAAATAGGCAAAACCTATTATTCTGCTAGATACCAGTATAATAGTTACCTTTAAAGGGTCAATGAATGTGAGGATGCACAAAGGTGGGGCCAGGGCCATCATAATATTGTTGTTCTTGATCCAGATGCTTGTCACATGTGTGTGTTTACTTGGTGAAGATATAACGAGTAGTCATTTATGATTTTTGCATGTTTAGGCATGCCATAATTTTTTGAAACTTTTAAAAAATATATTGAGGTAAAATATGCAAAGATTTGAACAGACACTTCACAGAAGAATATACACAGGTGGCAAATAAGTACTTGAAAAGTTGCATGACATCATTTTCCATTAGGGAATTGTGAATTCAAACAGATATAGCATACCACTACACACATATTAGGTTGGCTGAAATCCAAAACACTAACAATGCAAATTGTTGGTAAGGAAGCAGTACAAAGGGAACTCATTCATTTTCTGTGAGAATGCAAAATGATACGGCTACATTGGAAGACAGTTGGGCAGTTCCTTATAAAACTAAACATAGTTTCACCATACAATCCAGTAATCATACTCCTACCCTAATTGGGTAAAATCAATCTACTCAACTGATTCGAAAATTTATGTCCACAAAATCTGCACACAAATGTTTATAGGAACTTTATTCATAATTTCCCCAAACTGAAAGAAACTAAGATGCCCTTCAAAAGGTGAATGGGTAAACAAATTGTAGTATATCCTTAAATCGAATATCATTCAGTGATAAAAAGAAATGAGTTATAACCCAAGCAAACTACGAAAGAAGAATAAATGCATATTGCTAAATGAAAGAGGCAACCTGGAAAGTCTACATACTTGTGGTTCCAATTATATCACATTCTGGAAAAGCTGAAACTATAGAGACAGTAAAAGATCAGAGATTTCCAGGCATTCAAGAGAGGGAGAGCTGAATAAGTTAAGCACAGGGAAATTTTTAGGGTGGGAATACCATTCTGTGTGATACCATAATGTTGAATAAAGGACATTAAATATTATTAAAAGCCACATAACTTAACAGCACAAAGAGCCAAATCTAAATGTAGGCAACTTTATAAAAAACATTTAGGTGTGTACAGAATCCCAGGATGGAATGCAGAATGTGACAAAAGAATCTAAATGTATTACAAGTGATTTGAACAACCCCACCAAAGAAGGTGTAATAAGGAATTGACCTAACTTTAAAAATTAGCAGTGTGCTCTAGTAATAAATTTGTCTTCAATTGGGTTTGTAGGTTATCGATTCTGATACTGCTAAACATGTACACTTGGACTGAGCAATTAAGTAGATAGGCGGTGATTGGAAGGAACCAGATTTCTTACTGATGGAAGTGTGAGTTTACAGACAAGCAGAGGGAGAAGGCAGAATGATCCATGTGGTAATGGCTTATAGTTGGAGACATCAGTATTATCTCACATCTAACTTAATATAGTTTCAGATGGGTACATATAGAAATATTTATAGATATGTGTATACACCTGGGATAAGTAAACACAGATATATCTCCCTGCATTTTCAGCTGTGAGGACTGGGAAACAAAGATACAATCAATGAGTGCAGATCTGTTTCTAATGTCATCTCCTATTTAAAAAAATAAAATAAAACAAAACAGGACTCTTTGGAGAAATGGCTGTTTCTAGCATTGGGATAGGAATTATTAAAAAATGAGCTGGAAACATATTGTACTGCCAAAAATAAGAAAGTGCTTTAAAAAATGAGATTATATCAAAGAGATACTGAAACCAGCTGTAATATCACTGAATCACCAAAACCAGAAATTTTTGAGCAAATAAAATAGTATTGGGTTATAATCCAAAGTATAAAATAAAAATCCATGAGTCTATTCCATTATAAATAAGTTATTGAATAAATAAATAGGGAGAAAATAGACTGATATGCCAGGTAGAAGAATTCCAAATAATTCCCTATTTCTTAAGTATGAACTGTTGATAGTGACTTTTTCCAAAGGAGTACAGCATGGGAAGGGAGAGAAAGGAAGAACATTACAGTGGAGGAAGCTGACAAACACTAAGCCAGCTGATCAAGGTTGACAGCAATGGAGATAAGTTACATTGACAGCATATACCCTTCATATGGTGTTGAGAATGGCTCTTTATTTCTATGTCTTCCTTCCCCCAAACACATAATGCTAGTCTAACCCTGAAAAGAAAAACATTCGACTAAGCCCAAATGACATACATTTTATAAAATTCCTGGCCTATGGGGTCATCACAAACAAGGAAAGTCTGAAAGGTTGCCAAAACCTAAAGGAGGCCAAGCAGATATGACAGTAGATTGTGCTGTACTAAATGAGATATTGTGGACCATAAATGGGATATTGGGGGAAAACTAATGAAACTGAGGAAATATGAATAAACTATGCACTTTATCTAATAATAATAGGCTGATGTTGGTTCATTAATTGTGACAAATGTACCATATTAATGTAGGAAATTAATAATAAGGGAAACTAGGTGTGGGGTTTATAGAAACTTTGTACTATCTTCACAATAATTCACACATATTCAAACATAAAAATTTTATTAGAAAATAAGTATATATATTCAAGGAGAGATTCCTAGAGTAGATATCACACAATGTGATAAAGCTATAACTGAGTTTTATCCATGGAGCTTTATGTGAGCAAAAAATCAGGAGCAAAGGTATTTGTAGGGGGGAAGAAGAGTCAAGGAGGATTCCATGGAGAAAGGGGCTTTTGAGATGGATTCATTTCCACCTTCCTCTTCCTAATTGCTGGAAATACACCACTGAACAACACAGACATGATTCCTGCCCTCTCGAGCTTATATTCTAGTTAGGAATGACAGGACAGGTGTGACTTAAATAAACAAACATAAGTTTTAAAAGTCCAAATTGATATTAATTATGAGATGCAATGGGTGGTAAAAAAAAAAAAGGCACAGAGATATAAAAACACATCATGTATTTGGGGACACAGGTTCCCTCAAGTGTGGCTTTAATAGTAGAATCAGGACTAGGATGATCTACCTGAAGTGCCCAAAGTGCAAAAATTTAGGAAGGTTCTTTGGGTTTTCCCCTAGGGACCTCACTTATCTCACCTGAGTCCCAGCCCTGAGCACAGGGTTTGTAATGAGGAGCTATGGGGAGGGAGAGACTTGGAATTAGATTAAGAGACCAGACTGGTGCCAGATCATGAAGGGTCTTGTGTGCCTTGCTAAGAAGTTGGGGCTTCAGTTTGTAGGTGGTGGAGAATCATTGGAGAAGTTTAAAATAGAATGAGAACTAGTCAAGCATGTGCCTTAGAAAGAGTCGAAATCCATAAATCTCTCTTCCTCCCTCCCTACTTCTCCTTTCCTCCTTCCCCCTTCCCCCTCCCTCCCTGTCTCCACCCTTCCTATCTTCCCCCCTCCCTCTCCCTCTCTCTCTCTCACACACACACACATCCACACATGCACGCGCATGTGCGCGCACACACACACACACATACAGGAAAGAGGGTCTTCCAAAGATGGTAAATAATGCTTTTCTCTGAGGATTATTAATATCAAGTTTGAATATCAATTAAGGAAAGAAACTCAAAGGTTGCTCATTCTATCCAAGGAAAACAGAATTAATGAGCTACAGTGAAACTGACAATTAAAAAGTCTTCATTTTATGGAAAAAGTGGTGGAATGGATCACCTGGTATTCCCAAGAGTGCATTGTCATAAAGTCACAAAGGGTATTCAAGATACTCTGGGATGAAATGAGACCAGACAGACAAGAATACTGCCTAAAGGAGTTGGCTCTTTGATATAGTAGGCCCTATATCAAGCTATTAAGGGGGGTTGAGGTCATTTGGGAGACATCCTTGACTTTTCAAGATGATGTTAGGGCATACCTAAGCCCCTCTTGCTCTTTATAACTGTCCTACTTTGGAAAGTTAGTGTTAGCAGTTGGACATTTATGAATCAATTTATAGACTGTGTCCAAAAATATAGTATTCAGAAGGACATTAATAGATGCCACGAAAAGATGGCTCCATGGTCAAATAAATGTGAAAAATGCTGTGTTATACACAGTTAAATTTTATACTTTATTGAAGGATGTTTCAAAACCTTTAATATTGTAATGGGTATTATAATTAACCAAGAAAGTGATAAAGTCTGCTATTTATTTAACCTGGAAACCCGTACTAGTATTCCACAGATCACCACTTGGGAAATACAGTCACAATGCATTACCATGGGAAAGTCCTTGTTAAAGTGAAAATATGCCACTTTGGAGAAAGTAATACATTAAATTATTAGCACCTACTTCCATATTTGATGACAGCATAACCCTCAAGGAATAGAATATTAGAAACAAACATTACCCCAGGGAGCTCACAGTCTAGCTGTAAGAGACAAGAAACTGAAATATACAATAAATATTTTGGTAGGGAATTATATAATGTTATAAGATGATGGGGTCTTGAATGAGGGTGGTAGCAATGAAAATGGAAAGAAATTGATAGATTTGAGATATATTTGGGAGGTAAGATCAATAGGATTTAGAAATGGACTGAGGGATATAAAATGAAGGCAAGAGAAAAATTAAAATGACTCTAAAATAATTTATTTTGCAACTATGTAGACAGTGATGCCATTCACTGTGACAGAGAATATAAAAATACAGTGGCTTGTGGGAAGACGATGAGTGCCGCCTATGGAATTTCTAAGTGAAGATGTTCATTACACAGTAATTCTCAGGAATCATCCTATGGGGCTATTATTACTCTCTCTCTCTGGTCTGTCTCATGGTAAAATGATGAAGCAGTTCTAATGAGGGGTGCCAGGTTAAAAATTCTGTCTAAGTCATTTATCCTCTCACTTATTCCCATTGTAGCATAATTGATTAACTGAAATAGCAGACATAGACTACATCAGCTAGGTCTTCACTGAAAACACAGGATAGGGATGTTTTCCTGATCAAACGTGGGAGATGACCAAAAATATATTAAGATGGTTAGCACTGATAAGATTTTTGACATTAAAAAAGTGAAAATAAAGCAAATTATATGTACATTTTAATTTCTATGTGCTCAGTCAATCAAAATTTATTGTGTGTTCAGTAGCTTCCAAGTTAAATACTGAATTATGCAAAGATGAAATCCCAATACATTCCAGAATGTTTGGGGCAGAAAATAAAAAAGTACTTACAAAGTCCCCTCGAGGTACTGGGGATTATTACATTTCCCCACCTGAGGTATTGCTAATGTTCTCCCAAATGTTAGGGATTCCCAATTTAGTAAACCACCCCTTGATCTTAAGGCTTGCTCCTATGAAATTATTTCTGTAATGTCAAAGCTAAGCTTATTTATAATTATGCCTAAGAGTCACCCCCCACCCATAGAACCTCTTATGTTGCTCAGATGTGGCCTCTTTCTCTAAGCCAGCTTTTCAAATAAACTCACTCCCTCCCCCAACCCTGCATAGCACATGACTCTCAAGGGGTCTAAGTCTCTCTGGCAACATGGGACATGGGACATGACTCCAAGGGATGTGCTTGGCCCTGACATCATGGGATTGAGAATGCCCTTTTGACCAAAATGGGAATGGTAGTGAAATAAAATAGATTCAGTGGCTAAGAGATTTCAAATAGGGTTGAGAGGTCATTCTGAATGTTATTCTTATGCAAGCTTCAGCCATGTGCTTCATATTGCCACAGTATGCCAAGTCCTAACCATTTCATATCCCTGAAAACCCAGAAAAAAATACCTCAGGCTCTTTCTAAGACTCTACAAATGTCTTTCTTAGTAACTTTATTTGTTCACAAACTTAAGGCATCCAGATTGTTCCTGTGCTAGATAATTCCTGAAATCCAAAAGTACTAGCCTCTTCAAGAATATCAAATTGTTCCATTCCCCTACCCCATCAGATCAACCATCCTTTCCAGCACTAAATAGTGAAAATGGTCATTGCCCAGATATCCCTGAAGATTGAGAGAATGATCAAATTAGAAGGAGGAGGTGTAACTGAGAAATTAACTTTTAAATGATTATGATTACTGACTCATTATATAGATACTTCTTTTAAGTTTCTAGTGTACTTCAATAGCTAGAAGGAAATAACTGATATTGTTAAACTGTAATCCAGTACTCCTGCTCTTTGATAATGATTGTAAAACTATATAACTTTTTCTCTGTGACTGTGTGAATGTGAAGGCCTTGTGACTAACACTCCCTATGCCCAGTGTATGGGTAGATGATACTTGGTTGTTTCCATATTTTGGCTATTGTAAATAATGCTCTATGGACATTGGTGTTCAAGTATCTGCCATCACCATTGCAATATTGTGCTTCTATCTTCACCATTCATTACCAAAACATTTTCATCACCACAAACAGAAATACTGTACCACTTAAGCATTAACTCCCCATTCTATATCACAAGTCTGGCCCCTGGAAACCTTTATTATAACTTCTATATTTATGAATTTGCTTATTCAAATTATTTCATATCACTGATATCACACAATGTTTAACCTTTTGTGACTGGCATATTTCACTTAATATGGTGTCTTCAAGTTTCATCCATGTTGAACTTGTACCATCCATGCATCAGAACTTCATTCATTTATGGCTGAATGATATTCTATTATATGTATATACCACATTTTGTTTATCCTTTCATTGGCTGATGGACACTTGTGTTGCTTCCACCTTTTGGAAATTATGAATAATACTTCCATGAACATCAGTGTGCAAATATCTATCCAAGTCCCTGCCTTCAATTCCTTTAGGTATATAAGTAGAAGTGAGATTGTTAGGACATATGGTCATCCTCTACTTAACTTTTTGAGGAACTTCTGAACTGTTTTCTATAGTGGCTGCTCCATTTTACATTCCCACTAACAATGAATGAGTGTTGCTGTCTCTCCATATCCTCACTAAGACCTTTAATTTTCTGTTGTTTTAACAGCAGCCATTCTATTGGATGTGAAATGTTATATCATTGTGGTTTTGATTTGCATTTCTCTAATGCCTAATGATATTGACATATTTTCATGTGCTCATTGGCTGTTTATGTATTTTCTTTGGAGAAATGTCTATCCAATTATTTTGACCATTTTTTAATTGTGTTGTTTGTCTTTTTGTTGTTGAGCAGTAATATTTCTTTATATATTCTGGGTACTAAACCTTTATTAGATATGTGGCTTCCAAATATTTTATATCATTCTGTAAGCTGTCTTTCTACTTTCAAAATGAACTCCTCTGATTCAGAAAAGATTTTCATTTTGATGAGGTCAAATCTTTTTTTTCTTTTGTAATTGATGCTTTTATGTAAAATCTAATAAATCTTTGCCTAATATAAATTCCTGAACATGTGTTCCTATGTTTCCTTTTAGTTTTATAGTTAGTGTTTGTTTTTATGATTAAGTCTTTGATCCATTTTGATTTGATTTTTCTGTATAGTGAGGTAGGGGGCCACCTTCATTCTCTTACATGTAGATATCCAATATTTCCAGCACTGTTTGTTGAAGAGATTATTCTTTTCCAATTTATGGGATTGAAACCCTTCTCAACAGTCAATTCAATTGGTCATAGATGTGAAGGCAGATATTTAAACTCTCAATTTGATTCCATTGGTCCTTGTGCCAGTATCATGTTGTTTTGGTTATTTTGACTTTGTAATAATTTTAAGACTGGGAAGTGTGAGTCCTCCAACTTTGTTCTCCTTTTTCTAGATGGTTTTGACTATTTTGTGCTCTTTACCCTTTGATATAATTTTAATTATAAAATTATCCCTTTCTGCAAAAAAAAGCTTTTGGAATTTTTATTGAGATTTAATTGAATCTGTGAATAATTTTTGAGTAGAATTGACATATTAGCAACATTAAGTCTTCCAATTCATGGATATGAAATGTTTTCCATTTATGTAGTTCTTTTTCTTTATTATTTTTTAGTAATTTGTTGTAGTTTTCTGTGTACAAGTCCTTTATATCCTTGGTTAGATATATTCATGGATATTTTTATTCTTTTAGTTGCTATTGTAAATGGATTTTTTTCTTAATTTCCTCTTCAGATTGTTCATTACCACTGAATAGAAACACTATTGATTTTACATGTTGTTCTTGTACCTTACCATTTTGCTGAATTGATTTGTTACTATAAGAAACTTTGTGGTGGATTTTTCAGGATTTACCATATACAGAATCATGTCATCTCAAATAGAGAATTTTAATTCTTTCTATACAATTTGGATGCCTCCTGTTTCTTTTTCTTGCCTAATTGCTCTGACTAAAACTTCCAGTACAATGTTGTATAACAGTAGTAAGAATGGGTATCCTTGACTTTGTGATGGTTAGGTTTATTTATGTGTCAATTTAGCCATACTTTGATGAGCAGTTGTTCAAGCAAACACTGGCCTGATCATTATTGTGTAGATTTTCATGAATTTAGGTCATCAGCCAGTTCAGTTTATCTATGGCTGATTATATTTATAAAGAACTAAGAAGCTTACCTTCAACAATTAGGGAAGTCAGTTAGAGGCTTTAAAAAGAGAAATGATGATTTCAGCAATCAGAAAGAAGAATGTCCATCTCTACTTTAGCCAGCCAGATTCTCTTGCAGAGTTCATCAAAAACCTTCAACAGATTTCCCAGCTTCCAGCATGCCCTATGGAATCCAGACTTGCTGTGTTGGTTTGAAAATATTGTGTACCCCAGAAAAGTCATGTCCCTTAATCCTGATTCAATTATTGAGGGTGGAAACCTTCGATTAGATCATTTCCATGGTGATTGATGCATTCAATTGTGGGTATGACTTTTGATTAGATGGAGATGTAGCTCTGCAAATTTAAAGTGCATATTGATTAGTTTACTGGAGTCCTTTAAAAAGGAAGACATTTTGGAGAAAACACAATTGCTTCAGAGCCAGCAAAGATGCAGTCATTTGGAGATACTTGAAGTGTGAACAGAGAGAGACATGCCTAGATATGAATGTTAGGAGATGCAGAGCCCAGAAGATAGCAATATGTGCCTCCCCATGAGTTCCTAAGCAAGCCAGGACTCAGAGTTGTGTCTTGCAAGAGCAAAGTGAAAGCCCACAGGTACTTAGAGATGAAATCACTGGCATGAGAAGCTGGAAGCAATGGGATGAGAACAAGGGCCTGCACATGCCAGTCATGTGCCTTCCCATGTGACAGACATCAGCTTTTCTTGAGTCAAGGTATCATTCTCTAGATGCCATAGTTTGGAGATTTTTATGGACTTAGAACTGTAAATTTGTAACTTAATAAACTCCCTTTTTAAGAGCCATTCCAGTTCTTGTATTTTGGATTCTAGCAGCTTTAGCAAACTAAAACACTTGCCTATCCCCACAGTTGTGTGGGCCAATTCGTACAATAAATCAAATAATATTTGCATTATATATGTCATCGGTTCTGTTTCCCTGGAGATCCCAGACTAATACACCTTGTTCCTGTTCCTAGAGGGAAAGCTTTTATTTTCACCAATGAGTATGCTGTTAGCAACAAGTTTTTAAATATATATACCCTTTATTGTATTGATAAAGTTTCTTCTTACCCCTAGTTATGTGGGGGTTTTTTTTGTCAAGAAGGGGTTCTGGTTTTTGTAAAATGCCTTTCCTGCATCAATTGACATGATTACATGTTTATTCTCTTCATTCTGTCAATGTGGTATATCACATCAATAGATGTTCTTATGTTGAACCAAACTAACATACCTGGAGTAAATCCCCCTGATTATCATGTCTAATTCATCTAATGTGCAGTAGGAGTTGATTAGCTATTACCTTATTGAGAATTTTAATTGATCTGCAATTTTCTTTTCTTTTATCTAGTTTTGATATTAGGGTGATGATGGCTTCACAGGATGATTTAGCAAGTGTAACTTCCACTTCAACTTTCTGGGAGATTTTTAGCAGGATTGGTCTTAATTCTTCTTTGAAAGTTTGTAAAATTCATCTGTGAAGTCATCTTGTCTTGGGATTTTATTTGTTAGGAGGTATGTTTACTGATTTAACCTCTTTATAATTATTGCTGTCTTTGTAACCTTATATTTCTCATTGAGTTAGTGGAAGTAGTTTGGGTGTTTCTAGGAATTTGCCCAACTTTGGTGTCATTAATAACACTTTTCATTTCTTTTTTCTTTTCATTTAGAGAAGTTGTGGGCTTACATACAATCATGCAAAGAACACAGGAATCCCATATACCAACATATTATTAACACCTTGCATTGATGTGGGACAATTGTTATAATTAATGATAGTACATTTTCATAATTGTACTATTAACTATGGTTCATAGATTAAATAATGATTCGCTGATTATATAATATAATTGCCTGAATATTGTCTTAAAATTTTTATTTGGTTACCTTATATACAATCTAACATTTCCCCTTTAAATTACTATTTGGCGCTCTTTACCCTTTGATATAATTTTAATTATAAAATTATCCCTTTCTGCAAAAAAAAAGCTTTTGGAATTTTTATTGAGATTTAATTGAATCTGTGAATAATTTTTGAGTAGAATTGACATATTAGCAACATTAAGTCTTCCAATTCATGGATATGAAATGTTTTCCATTTATGTAGTTCTTTTTCTTTATTATTTTTTAGTAATTTGTTGTAGTTTTCTGTGTACAAGTCCTTTATATCCTTGGTTAGATATATTCATGGATATTTTATTCTTTTAGTTGCTGTTGTAAATGGATTTTTTTCTTAATTTCCTCTTCAGATTGTTCATTACTGTTCATATATATATATATCAGCGCTATTAATTCTGTTCACAATGTTGTGGAACCATCACCCCATCCATTAATGATACATTACTATCATGTCAAAAAGGAAATCTGAACATTTTAAGTTTTAACTTCCTATTTTCTATCACCACCCCATCCCCTGATAAGCTATGTTCTAGATTCTGACCCTATGAGTTTGCTTATATCAACTCAAATTGGTGAGATCATACTATATGTGTCTTTTTATGTCTAGCCTGTTTCACTCAAATTGACATCTTCAAGTTTCCTCCATGTTGTTGTGTGTTATTGTATTGTTATGAAGTTGAGGGATTTCTTTATATATCCTGGATAGTAAACCTTTATCAAATACGCATTTTCCAACTATTTTCACCCAAAGTGTAGGATGTCAATTTACTTTCATGATAAAGTCATTTGAGGCACATAGGTTTTAATTCTGATGAGGTCCCATTTGGCTATTTTGTTGTTGCTTGGGCTTCTAAGAAACCATTGACTAACACAAGTTTCTGAAGATGCTTCCCTATTTTTCTTCTAAGAGTTCTAAGAGTCATGGCTCTTATATTTAGGTATTTTCTCCATGTTGAGTTGATTTTTGAATAAAATGTGAGTTAAGGGTCCAAATTCTTTTTTTTTTTTCAAATAGGGATTCAGATTTCCAAGCACCATTTGTTGAAGAGACTATTCTTCCCCAATTGAATGGTCTTTGCCTCCATGTCAAAAATTTTTTGTCATTAAATTTCTTGATTGCTTTCTGAGCAGTCAATTAGATTCCTGTGATCTATAAGTCTGTCCTTGAACCAACACCATGCTATTTGAATTAGTGTGCCTTTGTACTAAGTTTTAAGTTCAGGAAGTGTGAAACTTCCAACTTCTTTCTTCTTTTTCAAGATTGCTTTACATATTCAGAGCCCCTTGCCCTTCCATATAAATTTGATGATTGATTTTTCCATGTCTCCAAAGAAGATTGTTGGGAATTTTCTTTGGGATTGCATTGAATATATAAATTGTTTTGAGTAGGATTGCCATCTTGATGATATTTGGGCTTCCAATGAACATGGAATGTGCTTCAATTTATTTAGGTCTTCTTTGATTTCTTTTAATGATGTTCTGCAGTTTTCTATGTACAAGTCCTTTAGACACTTGGTCAGATTTATTCCTAGATATTTGATTCTTTTAGTTGCTATTGTTAATAGAATTCGTTTCTTGATTTCTTCTTCTGATTGTTCATTGCTTGTGATGCTACTGATTTCTGGGTGTTGATCTTGTTTGCCTCCACTTTGCTAAATTCATCTAATAGTATAGGAGTTTTTGTGGACTTTTTCAGGAATATATATACATATATATTGCAATATATATACATATGCATATATATTGCATATTCAAACTGCTGCCTTCTTACCTCCATGGTTTTTATAAGAAGTCAGCACTCAATCTAATTGGAGCTCCCTTGTATGTCACATGTCATTTTTCTCTTGCACTTTCAGAATTCTTTCCTTGTCCTTTGCTTTTTATAGTATGATCAATATATGATAGGGTGTGTTTTTCTTCATATTTATCCTGTTTTGTGTTCTCTGAGCTCCTTGGATGTGAAGTTCTTTTTTTCAGCAGGGTTGGTCTTAATTCTTTGAAAGTTTGTAAAATTCATCTGTGAAGTCATCTTGTCTTGGGATTTTATTTGTTAGGAGGTAGATTTACTGATTTAAAACACCCCGGGGAAAGGCGTTTGAACCCAGAAGCCAATAGACATCATCTTCTCAAATTAGTAAATGTGTGATTAAATCAATTCCCCTTCTAAAAGCCATCCCATTTATGGTGTGTTGCAATCCAGAAGCCTTAGCAAACTAAAAGGCCATCCAAAGTATACAGTGAATGGTTCACAGTACCATCATATTAGTTGTGCATTCATCAGCACAAACAATTTTAGAATAATTTCATTACTCAAAAAAATTCTACAAACCCTTATGCCACCCCCATTATTGACTCTTCATATTGGCATGGTACATTTGTTACTGTTGTTGAAAAATATTAAAATATTACTAAATATAGACCATAGTTCATAAAGGTGCATTTTCCTATATACCACTCTATTATTGATGCATTGTAATAGTGATGTACATATTTTCTAGTTCATGAAAGAACATTTTTATGTTTGTACATTGTCAATATACCTAAAAATTTGTCCATTTTGTTAATCTCAAAGAACCAACTTTCAGTTTTGTTGATTTCATTGTGTTTTTGTTCTCATATTCATTTATTTATGCTCTAGTATTTGTTATTTATTTAAATCTCTTTACATTGGAATCAGTTTGCTTTTAGCATTCTTATTCCTAGTGATGTGCAGTTAGTTTTGACTTTTCACTTTTTCTTCATTTGTAATTTATGTGTTTAAGACCATAAATTTCCATCTCAGCACCACCTTCACATTTGATATGTTGTTTCATTTTGATATGTTTTATTCTAATTTTCATACATATTGAGATGTTTAATAATTGCCCATGCAATTTCTTCTTTCACCCACTGATTGTGTAAGAGTGTTGTTTAAACTCCATATATCTATGAAGTTCCACATTCTCTGCTTATTACTAATTCCTATCTTCATTTCACTTTGATCAGATAAAGTGCTTTGCACAGTTTCTATCTTTTAAAATGTATTGAGAATTGATTTTTGACTGAACCTGTGGTCTATCATGGAGAATGTTTCATGGATATTTGAAAAGAATGTATATCCTAGGGTTTAGAGGCATAATGCTCTGTAAATATCTGTTATAAGTCTAGCACATTTATCATTTTATTCAAGTTTCTATTTTTCTGCTCCCTTATTGTTGCTCTGTCTAGAAGATCTATCTATTTATGAGAGTGGTGTATTGATGTCTCCACCTATTATTGTAGAGATGTCTATTTGTAATTTCAATTTTGCCAGTGTTTGCCAGTTAGGTGCATAAATATTGATGGCTGCTTTTTTTCTTTGTGGAGTGCCTCTTTTTTATGTTGCATACATGTTTTTGTGCTTATTTTTGTTTTTATTCTTTCTCCTGATTTTTACTGATATATATTATATATATACATACCATGAAATCATACAAAGTGAGGTCCAAAATGGCAGCTTAGTGAGGTGTGGGAGTTAGTTCATCCTCCAGAGCAGCTAGTAAATAGCTGGGAACAGTACAGAACAACTGCTGAGGCCACATCAGTGACCAGACACACACATAAACCAGTCTGGACAAGCTGGACCAGCTGTGATCCCACCCAGAATTGCTCCTTAGGCTCCACCCGCCCCAGGCATGGGTGGAATTAAGCTTGTCTGACAGTTTATCTGAAGGGTGTGCCTTCCCTAGGAGAGGGGTGGGGCCCAGCTCAGGTGGAATCCCTCCCTGAAGGAATGCAGACCCCAGGGTCTGGAAAACTGAAGAGATTAAAGCCAGCCTACAACCTCTCCACTGTCTCAATCACACACCTAACAGGGAGAGTCTGCTGAAGTTAAAGATACCACATCACTTTATGCTGGTGCAGCCCGCAGGCAGACAAAGCTCCACCTACTGGGCAGGATAGGAAAAACACAGAGTCCAGAGGCTTCATAGGAAAGCCATTTAACCTGCTGGGTCTCACCCTAAGGGAAAACTGGTGCAGGTGACTCTTTCCTCCAGACAGGAGGCCAGTTTGGTCTGGGAAAATCTGACTGGGGTCTATAATACCTAAGTAGACCCTCCTAAGGGGAGAAAAAGGCATCATACAGGCATGGCAAGAAACAAGAAAATAAGAACTGAAAAATGCTGATCTTTTAAACAAAACCTAAGCTAGAGGTATAGAATAAGCTGCACTGAATGTCAAAGAACAGTTAGACAACAAGGTCATCTAGCAAGAAAATCCTAGGTAAAAAAAGTGAAAACAATCTCCAGAATAAACTAATCAAGGAAAGTAAATGCCTAGACACCAGCAAAAAAGAATGAATCATAATAGGAAAATTGAAGATATGGCCCAGTCAAAGGAACAAACCAACAATTCAAATGAGATATAGGAGTTGAAACAATGAATTGAGAAAGGATATAAAAAAGACAAGGGATGAACAAAAAGAAGAAATCAAAAGTCTGAAAAAACAAACTGCAGAACTTATGGGAATGAAAGGTACAGTAGAAGAGATGAAAAAATGGAAACCTACAATGTTAGATTTCAAGAGACAGAAGATAGGATTAATGAACTTGAGGATGGGACATCTGAAATACAACAAGCAAAAGAAAATATAGGGAAGAGAATGGGAAAACATGAGCAGGGACTCAAGGAATTGAATGACAACATGAAGCACACAAATATATGTGTTGTGAGTGTCCCAGAAAGAGAAGAGAAGGGAAAAGAAGGAGAAAAACTAATGGAGGAAATTATCACTGAAAATTTCCCAACTTTTATGAAAGACTTAAAATTACAGATCCAAGAAGTGCAGCATACCCCAAACAGAATAGATCCAAATCAACATACTCCAAGACACTTACTAATCAGAATGTCAGATGTCAAAGAGAAGGAGAGAATCTTGAAAGCAGCAAGAGAAAAGCAATCCATCACATTCAAGGGAAGCCCAATAAGACTATGCATAGATTTCTCTACAGAAACCATGGAGGCGAGAAGAAAGTGGTACGATATATTTAAGATACTGAAAGAGAAAAATTGCTAACCAAGAATTCTATATCCAGCAAAATTGTCCTTCAAAAATAAGGGGACAGGGTGGGCCACGGTGGCTCAGCATGCAGAGTTCTTGCCTGCCATACCAGAGACCCAGGTTCATGTCCTGGTGCCTGCCTATGGAAAAAAAAAAGGACACAAAAAAATGAAGGGGAGATTAAAACATTTTCAGGAAAATATCACTGAGAGAATTTGTGACCAAGAGACTAGCTCTGCACCTCTGCAAGAAATACTAAAGGGAGCATTAAAGACAGGAGAGAGGGATGTGGAGAAGAATGTAGAAATGAAGACTATCAGTAAAGGTAAAAAAAAAAAATTAGATATAACATAAAATCCAAAATGCAAAATGATACAAGAAAGTACAGTCCTAACAGTAATAACATTAAATGTTAATGGATTAAACTCTCCAATCAAAAGACTTAGACGGGTAGAATGGATTAAAAAACAGGACCCATCAATATGCTGTCTACAGGAAACACATTTTAGACCCAAAGATAAACATAGGTTGAAAGTGAAAGGTTTGGAATAGATATTTCATGCAAAGAACAACCAGAAAAGAGCAAGAGTAGCTATACTAATATCCAACAAATTTGACTTCAAGTGTAAAACAATTAGAAGTGACAAAGAAGAACATTATGTATTAATAAAAGGGAAAATTCAACAAGAAGACCTGACAATCATAAATATTTATGCAATGAGCCAGAGTGATCCAAAATGCATGAGGCAAACACTGAAAAGAGAAATAGACACATCTACCATAATAGTTGGAGACTTCAATTCCCCACTGTCATCAATGGACAGAACATCTAGAGAGAGGATCAACACAGAAACAGAGAAGTTGAATAATACAATAAATGAGCTAGACTTAACAGACATTTATAGAACATTACACCCCACAACAGCAGGATGCACCTTTTTCTCAAGTGCTCATGGATCATTCTCAAAGATAGACCATATGCTGGGTCATAAAGCAAGTCTCAATAAATTTAAAAAGATTGAAATCCTACAAAACACTTTCTCAGATCATAAAGGAATGAAGTTGGAAATCAATAATAGGCAGAGTGCCAGAAAATTCACAAATATGTTGAGGCTCAACAACACACTCTTAAACAACCAGTGTGTCAAGGAAGACATTACAATAGAAATCAGTAAATATCTCAAGGCAAATGAAAATGAAAACACAACATATCAGAATTTATGGGACGCAGCAAAGACAGTGCTAAGCAGGAAATTTATTGCTCTAAATGCTCTAAATATCAATAAAGAAGATAGAGCAAAAATTGAGAAATTAACAGTTCACTTGGAAGAACTAGAGAAAGAATAGCAAACTAACACCAAAGCAAGCAAAAGGAAAGAAATAATGAATATTAGAGCAGAAATAAATGAAATTAAGAAGACAAAAACAATCGAGAAAATCAACAAAACCAGAAGTTGGTTCTATGAAAAAATCAATAATATTGATGGACCCTTAGCAAGGCTGATAAAAAGAAGAGAGAGGATGCAAATAAATAAAATCAGAAATGGAAGAGGAGACATAACCACTGACCCCGCAGAAATAGAGGAGGTAACGAGAGGATACTAAGGACAACATTATGCTAATAAACTAACAATGTAGATGAAATGGACAACTTCCTAGAAAGGCATGAACAACCATCTATTGAGAAATAGATGACTTCAACAAACCAATCACAAGTAAAGAAATTGAATTAGTCATTAAGAAGCTCCCACAAAAGAAAAGCCCAGGACCAGATGGCTTCATATGTGAATTCTACCAAACATTCAAGAAAGAATTAGTACCAATCCTGCTCAAACTCTTCAAAAACATTGAATAAGAGGTAAGGCTACCTAAATTATTCTATGAAGCCAACATCACCCTCATCAAAAGCCAGTCAAAGATACTGCAAGAAAAGAAAATTACAGACCAATCTCTCTAATGAATATAGATGCAAAATCCTTAACAAAATTCTTGCAAATCGAATCCAGTGGCACATTAAAAGAATTATACACCATGACCAAGTAAGATTCATCCCAGATATGCAAGGATGTTACAACATAAGAAAATCAATTAATATAATGCACCATATCAACAAATCAAAGCAGAAAATCCCCATGACCATCTTGATTGATGTAGAAAAAGCATTTGACAAAATTCGGCATCCTTTCTTGTTGAAAACACTTCAAAGGATAAGAATAGAAGGGAACTTCTTCAACATAATAAAGGGAATATATGAAAATTCCACAGCTAACATCATCCTCAATGGGGAAAAACTGAAAACTTTCCCCCTAAGATCAGGAAGAAGAAAAGGATGTCCACTATCACCATTGTTATTCAACACTGTGTTGGAAGTTCTAGTCTGAGCAATTAATCAAGAAAAAAAATATACAAGGCATCAAAATTGGAAAGGATGGAGTAAAACTCCCACTGTTTGCAGATGATATGATACGATGTGTCGAAGACCCCAAAAAGTCCACAGCAAAACTACTAGAGCTAATAAATGAGTACAGAAAAGTTGCAGGTTACAAGATCAACACTGAAAAAATCTGTAGTATTTCTATACACTAGTAATGAAATCATACAAAGTGTACAAGCAATGGTTCAAAATATCATATAGCTGTGCATTTATCATTGGAATCAAATTTTTTTCTTTTTTCTGAACAATAACATACATACAAAAAAAGCAATAAATTTCAAAGCACATTGCAACACGTAGTAGTAGATGAGATTTCAGAGTTTGGTATGGGTTACAATTCCACAATTTTAGTTTCTTACTTCTAGCTGTTCTAAGGTATGGAGACTAAAAGAAATATCAGTATAATGATTCAGCAATCATACTTATTTGTTAAACCCTACATCCACTGTGTAACTCTAACATCACCTTTGATCTTTCTCCCACTTTTTAGGGGTATTTGGGCCATGTGCATTCTAAAGTTTTTATGTTAGAAGGAGCTGTTGATAATATGAGATAAAGGGATGGAACTAGTTGATGTTTGAGATAGGCAGGCCACTCTGCATTTCAAGACATATCTGGTCCAAGAAACCATCTTGAGGTTGTAGGTCTCTGGAAAGTTAACTTAGAGCATGGAACCTTTGTAGAATCTTATATAATGCCCTAGGTGTTAGCCAGTATTGGCAGGAATGGTTCTGGTTGGGATTGGCAAGCAATGATAGGTTGCAATGTCTAAGTGAAGCTTGCAAAACAGTGATATTCAGAGTAGACTAATGATACTATTTGAACTCTCTCAGCCTTATTTGGTACATTTCTTGTCCCTCTTTTGGTCAGGATGGCATTGTTAATCCCACGGTGCCAGGGCCAGGCTCACCCCTGGGAGTCATCTCCTAGACTGCTAGGGACTCTTTCTCCCCTAGATGTCATGTCACACATAGGGGGAAGGGCAATGATTTCGCTTGCAGAGTTGGGTTTAAAGAAAGAGATGCCACATTTGAGCAACAAAAGAGGTCCTCCGGAAGTAACTCTTAACCATACCTATAGGTAGACTAAGCCTCTGTACTACATACATAAGCTTCACAAGAGCAAGCTTCAAGATCAGGGGCTTTTCTTATTGATTTGGCTGTCTCTAATGATTTACACAGTACCAAGGGTTTCCACAGTGGTAAAGTTTAATAGTTCCATATTTTTTCTCTAATCTTTCAAGGGACTTTGCCAATATTTTTTTATTATCTGCTTAATATACTATGGGATGTATCCAGGCATTATATTAGGCTATACAGGATTAAAGGTCGTCATTCTTATTCTGGACTCCCTGTATTTGGATAGTTTAAGTGATTTATCCAGACAGGTTGAATTGGTTTATGAGCTACAGAAAATTTAGAATCTGGATGAAATAAATCTTTCTTCCTTTGGTCTCAAAGAGTAGATGATATTCTAAAATACAGACAGTGTCTTCCTTACCCCTGTATTCTGAATTACCTTAATCCTGACCTGTTTGGCTTCATTCTTATCTCTAAATACCAGGTCATATACATAAGAGAGCCTCTAAAAATCCACAAATAACAAATACCATGCTGGACTAAATGTGACTGCTATAAAAGCTTACAATCTAGGCCCAAAATTTTCTCATAAGTATCTTCTAAATGAGACCATACAACATTTGCTTTTTTGTTTCTGGCTTATTTTGCCTCACCAAATGTCCCACATGTTCAGTCACAAAGTTGATGCCTTACCACTTTGTTCCTTTCTGTAGCAGCACAATATGCAATTATATGTGTGCACCATTGTTCGCCAATCTACTTTATGGTCAGTGTATCCTTTAGCCACCTCCATCCATTGGACAACATATATAATGTCCAAAGTCAACAGTCCATCAACACTCTCAATTTTAGATCATTTCATTGTTCCCAAGGAAAAGATAGCCAAATAGAAAATCTAATGCTCCCCTAAATTCTTGTCCCACACCCCATTATTTACCCCTGGTATTATTGTGGTATTTTTGATGTTTTCCTATTAAATGTAGCCCATAGCATGCAATAGCAGTTTTCCCCCTATATCCCAAAATTATACACTCTTTGTACAAGATTTGTACCTTTGCAGTAGTTCATGCAAGAACCTTTCTGTATTTGTAGTGTTAATCAATGTGACACATGGATCTATACAATCCCTTTCAAACATGTTCACCTTCAATATGGTAATATTAATTATAGACCAACCAGTGAGCCATTTTCACTTCTATCTATTCTCTTATATTTAAGTTCAACCACATTAGCTAATCATTCACTCATCTCTAGCTTCAGTGAATCTTAGGTCCCCTATTTCCTGTATTATAAGCCTCTTATTTTACCTTTACCATGGTCATAAAAGCAGAGTAATACAGCATCTATCCTTTTGTGCCTGGCATACTCCACTCAGCATTACATCTTCAAAGCTCATCCATCTTGTCATGTGCTTCAGGACATCATTTTCTCTTACTGCTGCATAATATTCTGTTGTATGTATACAACACAATTCATTAATCCATTCGTTTGTTGATGGACACTTGGATTACTTGCATCTTTTGGTGATTGTGAATAATGCTGCTATGAACATGGATGTACAAATACCTGTTTGTGTCGGTGCTCTCAACTCTTCTGGGTATGTACTGAGAAGTGGTATTGCCAGGTCACAGGGCAACTTATATTTAGTTTTCTGATTTGCCGCCAGTCTATCTTCCATAGTGGCTGTACCATAATACACTCCCACAACCAATGCGCAAGTGTCCCAATTTCTCCACATCCTCTCCAACATTTGTAGTTTCCTTTTTGTTTAAAAGCAGTCAATCTTATAGGTGCAAGGTGGTATCTCATTGTAGTCTTGATATGCATTTCCATTATAGCCAATGAAAATGAGCATCTCTTCATGAGCTTTTGAGCCATTTGTATTTACTCTTCAGAAAAATGCCTATTCATACATTTAGCCCATTTTATAATTGGGTTGTTTGTTCTTTTGTTGCTGAGCTGTATGATTTATTTAATTATACAGGATAACAAACCTTTATCTGAAGTGTGATTTCAAAATATTTTTTTCTTTGAGTTGGCTGCCTCTTCACCTTTTGGAGAGTTTTTTAAGACACAAAAGCATTTGATTTTGAGGAGTTCCCATTTATCTGTTATTTCTTTTGTTTCTTGTGCTTTTCAGTGTAAAGCTTAAGAAGTTACCCCCTATTACTAGGTCTTGAAAATGTTTCTGTACATTTCTTCTAGGAGCTTTATGGTACTGGTTCTTATATTTAGGTGTTTGATCCACTTTGAGTTAATTTTTGTATAGGGTGTAAGGTAAGGGTCCTCTTTCATTCTTTTGGCTACTGGAATCAAGTTCGCACATGCCCATTTATTGAAAAGACTATTTCTTCCCAGTGCAGTGGATATGGGGGACTTTTCAAATGTCAGCTGACAACAGTTTGGTGGTCTATTTCTGTACTCTCGTTTTTTGAGTCCATTTGTCAATACTTCTATCTTTGTGCCACTACCATACTATTTTGACTACTATAGCTTTATAATTAGTTTTAAAATCAAGAAGTTTTAATCCTTCCAATTGCTCTTCTTTTGTAGGATGTTTTTAGCTATTTGGGGTCTCTGTCCCTTCTAGATGAATTTGATAACAAGCTTTTTCAAGTCTTCAAAGTAGGTTGTTGGAATTTTGGTTGGTACTGTGTTGACTCTGCAGATCAATTTGGGTAGAACTGATATCTTAACTACAGCCTTCTTATCCATGAGGAGGGAATGTTTTTCCAACTATTTAGATCTTCTTTGACTTCTTTTAGAACTGTTATGTAGTTTTCTGTGTACAAGTCCTTTATATCCCTAGTTAAGTTCATTCCTAGATACTTGATTCTTTTAGTTCCTCTTTTGAATAGAATTTTTTCCTAATTGACTCCTCAGTTAGGTCATTCCTTGTGTATAGAAATGTTACTGATTTTTGCACATTAATTTTATATCCCACCACCTTGCTGAATTTGTTTATTAGCTAAAGTAACTTTGCTGTGGATTTCTCAGGATTTTCCTAGTATAATATGTCATCAGCAAATAATGAAAGTTTTACTTCCTCCTGGATGCCTTTTATTTCTCTTTTCTGCCTGATTGCTCTAGGAAGAACTCCTGGTACTATGCTGAATAATAGTGGTGACAGAGTGTATCCTTGTCTCAATCCCGATTTTAGGGGGAAAGATTTCAGTCTCTTAACATTGAGTATCATGTTGGCTATGGGTTTTTCATATAGCCCTTTATCATATTGAGTAAGATACCTTTGATTCCTACATTTTGAAATGTTTTTATTAGAAAAGGATGTTGAATTTTTTCAAATGTTTTGTCGGCATCAATCAAGATGATCATGTGATTTTTCCCCTTTCAATTTGTTAATGTGCTGTATTACATTAATTGATTTTCTTGTATTGAACCATCCATGCATTCCTGGCATAAACCCCACTTGGTCATAGTGTATAATTCTATTAATGTATTATTGGATTCGACTTGCTAGGATTTTGTTGAGAATTTTTGCATTTATGTTCATTAGGGAGATTGGTCTGAAGTTCTCCTTTCTTATAGGATCTTTACCCAGTTTTGGTATTAAAGTGATATTAGCTTCATAAAATGAGCTAGATAGTGTTCTTTTTTCCTCAATTTTTTTTGGAAAATTTTGAACAGGATTGTTATTAGTTCACTTGGAATGTTTGATAAAATTCCCTTCTGAAGCCATCTGGCCCTGGGCATTTATTTGTAGGAAGATTTTTGAAGACTGATTGAATCTCTCTACTTGTTTTTGCTTTGTTAATATATTTTGAGATATTTACATGCTTTGAAGGCCACAGAAGATCACTAAGCATATCAAGATGCATATTGATCTGTCCGCATCTTGATATACATAGTGATATTCTGTGGTCTTCAAAGCATATAAATATCTCAATAATGTCACTTTGGAAGTTAATTTCCTTCAGTAGGCTAAAGCTTTGTATTTGTGGGCCAGGTATTGAGCAGGATGTGAGGCCTTGGGGGTTCAACAGTGCAGTGGCAGTTTGTCATGGGGGAATAGGCTTGGGTTGGGGGAATACTGCAATGATGACAGTGAATGTGGGGTGCAGGGTAGTGGAGGTGTGGTGCAGGGGCTGTAGGTGCAGGGTACAGCTCAGGCAGTCCTTGGAATACGGGAGCAGGGTGAAGTGTGGGAGACAGAGACATGGGGCGGAGTGGGAGGTGAATGGGGGGCTGTGTGGATGCACGGGAGCTAATGCATGGCCCAGAGGTGGGTGGGCATGAGAAGCATGAGGGTCATGGTTATCAGGGTTTGAGGTACAGGGCACAGAAGTTGGGACACTGGAAGGGGAGGGCGTGGGTGTGTTCTTGCACAGGGGTAGGGTGGCCAGGATACAGATGCATAATTATGCAGGGGCAGGGCACAGAGTAGCAGGGATTGCGGGACTTGGGTCAAGGTGATGTTGGGTGGGTGGGGCCTGGTGAGGGTGTGCAGGTGGAGTGTGTTGGCAGGGGTGCACACCTGTGCAGGGCCGGGGTTATGTGGCACAGATGCACACATGAGCACCTGTCAGGTATGGGAGAAGGATGTTAATGCTGGCCGGTGGAACAAGAGTATGCACGTGCATGGAGCAAAAGAATGGGATGCATGGACCAAGAGGTTGGTGCACAGATGCTTGGGTGCCTGGAGGAGAGGATGTGGCTCCGCACATGGGCGGGCCTGCATTGGCAGGGCTCTGGTGTATTCAGGTCTGGGGAGTTGTCCCTGCTGTGCCCATGTGCAGAACTCAGGGGCAGCTGGGTTGGGTTGTGCCTGCATGGGCTGGGAGCAGATATGGCCCAGATGCACAGGTGAGTGCTTGCCCAGAGCTGGGGTAGTGTGGTGGATGTCACGCATGTACTTGTGTGCAGAGCTTGGGGGAGATGGGGGCAGGTGTGACCTGGGTATGAAGGTGAGTACCTGAAGCCCAGTTGCTCATGTGACTGCCTGCAGGGAG
>PVIY010016199.1:0-52174 GCA_004026745.1 Myrmecophaga tridactyla | reverse complement strand
GGATAAGGAGTAAAATAAATTGGGTTGGTTGAAATACTAGTGGTCAATGAGAGGGAGGGGTAAGGCGTATGGGATGTATGAGTTTTTTCTTTTTATTTCTTTTTCTGGAGTGATGCAAATGTTCTAAAAATAATCATGGTGATGACTCCACAACTATGTGATGATATTGTGAACCACTGATTGTATACCATGTATGGAATGTATGTGTGTGAAGATTTGTCAATAAAAATATTTAAAAAAAGAACCCCAACAGTAACAAACTGAATCGAAAGGGTCCGAAGGCAGGAAATCAGAGGACAAGGTAGGAGCAGATGATAGGTAGTGCAGAGTCTTGAAGGCAAAGAAGAAAGTGGAGGGACCAGAGTCTTCCTGAGTTTAGTGTCCTTATCAAGGCAATTTTAACAACTGCCACTTTCTAAACCCCCAAGCATGGATAAATCCAACCACATATGCTGTTCTTATCTTAGAATCGGAGGATTTCATGAGCGTGCAGGAACCGTAGGGATAACTTCAGCATCTCTTTACCATGGAGAGTTTAACAAACAAAGTAGGGAATTAAACACTAGAGAACATGATTTTTCTTAGAATCGCATTATTTTCATAATTTTCTTTTTGCATTTCAGTTCACATGCATAACAGGATTAAGTGTCTGTTTTATTATTTATTTGATGATAACTTTGGCATTAATAAATTATTATCTGAAAGTATATCAGGGGATGTTGGATTTCTTTCCTTCAGTAATTATGCCTGCTTCCGTTTGACAGAGGCATATTTATCTCAGGTTTCTACTTTTTGCCCTTTGCAGTGAAATTTCTTTCAGACATTAACATTTCCAGATGGGATATTAGGGTAGCGTCCATAACATAGAGAAAAGTATCCAAGAAATAATATCCTGACTTAAGAGCATTCTTTTAAGCAAGTATCTTTCTTGTGACAATTTTGGGAAAACATTTCTTAAAGTCTTTTTTTTATATGCATTGATATGTGCACACACACTATTAGTTTTTAGGTGGCCTGAATTACAGGACAAATAACCTGTAGTGAATCCTTTTATCTGATAGACCATGGGAGAAGAGGTGGCTGCTGGGTCTCTGCTCTCAACGCTGATACAAGATGAAGATGTATGAATATTTTCATTACTCAGTAGGTGTCATTTTCTAAGAATATAAATGTCCCTGTATCTTGGAATTATTATTATTTTTTTCATCAGTCTTAGTGATGCTTACCAGGTCAGAGGGAAAATACACGAACTAACCCCAACTTTTGCTTGTATTGCTCACAAGTCATCAATGTCTGTGTTTAGGTACTAAGAGATTTTGTATGTCAAGTGTCTCCTTCCTTCTTCGTTCAGGCTTTTGCTTCACTGAAAATGGTTTCATTCCAAAGGACAATGGCAACCGAAACTGCACATGGACTGAAGGGATTGCATGTAGAATGGAACACCAATTTTTTTTTTTTTTTTTTTTTTGCATAGGCAGGCAGCAGGAATCGAACCCAGGTCTCCAGCATGGCAGGCGAGAACTCTGCCACTGAGCCACTGTTGCCCACCCTGGAGCACCAATTTTTAAAAAATTATTTAAACATGGGTTAATGTAGCTTCTCCTGAGGGAAATTATATACAACACCCATTGAGGATGCTTTGTGGAAAAAAATTGTCTCATAATCAATTAAGTTTGGAAAACATAGGTACTTTCTTAAAGTGTAGGATTGTCATATTTAACAAATGAAAATCCAGGACACCTACTTAAAATTGAATTTCAGATAAAGGGGGCATATTTACATTATAATTGTTTAGTATAACTCGAATTTAACTGGGCATCTTATATTTTGACATTCTTATTAGGAAGTCATAAAGCATACTAGCATTTTAATTGTTTTTTGTTTTTTTTTTAAGTTCCACTCTACTATTGAGGAATTGATAGGGTTCTTGAGAAAACAACATGAAGAAAAGAAGAAATGGTAGAAAACTAAGGGGAAAAGTGGATACTTTTGTTTGGTTACACCCTGGAATAAGTATGAGGGGAAAGAAGCATAAAAGGATACACTAAATATCTTTGCTTTTAGTTGACCAAAATCCCTATCTCGTTCATTTCATAATATCGACAGTATTTCCTTGAGGAACCTCTCTTACCCTCAGCCCTTCTGATCAGATTGGGGCTAATCCAATCCCATCTCCAAATATAAGCAAGTGATATAGGTCAAATCATCCAACCTATTTTTTCTGCCATGTAACAGGGATTGATCCAGGAAAAAGCTTATTGTCTAGGCTACTAGGCTCGGATCCTGATGGGATGATTTCAAAGTAGGCGCCATTTTCCCTGGGGTTGCTATATGGATGGAAAGTGAGGCCGGAGCTACTAGCGGCCATTTTTTTTTTTTACTTTTCCCTCTTTTGGAGAGCCTCCTTGCAAATGAAGGCAGCAAGGAGTAAGCCACGTCAAAAGAAGGAGCAAGAGTGAATCCAGTGACATCACTAAAGCATATGATCCAACTGTGGCTGAGACCACATTGAGTGAAATGAGCCAATAAATGAACTCCCTCTTCTTTCTTTCTTTTTTTCTTTTTTCCTATCTTAAACCGCTATGAGTTAGGTCTGTTATTTGCAATCTAGAGACTCCTAGTTTCCACACAAAAATTGTTTACACTTGGACTATTGAAGACACTTAATTTCAGTCTAAGAGATTAGGATTTTAATCTGTTTTAATGATTGAAGCTTTCTAAACAGGAGAGAAATGGAATTAAAGCCTTGATCTAGGCTAGTTAACACGGAATGGATTAAGGAGAAGGATTCAAGAAGGGAGGGCATCAATTAAGAGACTATCAAATGTTCCTTAGTGAGCAGAGATAGGACACTAATCTGGATATTGGACATAGCATTCATTCATGGATGACTAAAGAAAGAGAATTAAATTGGAGAAACTGATTAAATGAGGGCAAGGGGAGGAACGTATTATTCACTATATAATGTTTGCTGAATTCCTAGGGCAGTGAAGCTTATCAATGGAAGATCTTTAATTGATTTCCCAACAGCTATAAAATCCATTTGAAAAGTTATAGCCTGGGGAAATTAAAGGGGCAGAAGAGGGACTCACTGAAAGTCCCTGGAGCTTTGAGCTTCCATTATTTGATTATCATAAAGGTTATGCTAGCTATTACCAGAAGCTGAGAGACTTCCTCTTTGGATTTAGGTCTTGTTTATCTTACTGCATAAACACCCATTTTTAAAAGCACAACCGTTAATAACTTGTCCATTTGCACATTTCCCCAAACCATCATATTTTTCCAGTGCATGGGTTAATATATATGGCAGTCACTGTTAAGCTTTTAATGGCCATTTATTTATTTCAGCAATATGTTAATTCAAATGTTTTCATGGAACATCCAGACATTTATTAGTCATTTGTTTACCATTACACAAATTTATGAAACCATTTAATGTCCCATCTCGGTGAGCTGTCAGAGAAGAGTTATAGAGCAGAGGAACATGTTTGGAATTTGTTAGAAGCACATCCCAATACTATTAATTCTGTTTATTAGAGAACTGAAATGATTCAAGTAATCTCACCCAGACATAAAAAGCTGACTTTAAAAACATACTCCCCTTCAAATTGAGCGACTAGCACTTGGAGAAAAACAGGCTGAGGAAGATGGTTGCTTATTGGAAAAGCACATTTAGAAAATGGGCTAAAAAACTGATAGTTTAATAACCTATTCAAGATTCCAGCTCTTTCATTTCCTTTGAGGTACCTATTTCAGAATGGCCAGTGGTGAGGTGTTTTTAATAATTCAGTAACTACCCTTCCTTGGATGAGTTTTGGAGTCTCTCACTAGTGAAAATCTTCTCTTCGTATAATAGTGAGATACTGAGCTGCTCCCCTGATATCCCTGATGAATAAATACACGGTCTTCTGGAAGCAAGTGAAAGGAATAAAGTTGCAAACGAACTAAGTCAGATAGGGTTGAGTCATGTCTCTGAATTCTTCCCTGCTGTTGGTGACCCTAGATGAGTGTTTTGAACTCTCTGAGCCTCATAATTCCCATCTGTAAAATGGAATAATAATTTATACTCATTCCATAAGGTAATCAAAAAGACTGATAGTATGTACATAAAAAGTACAGAACAAGCCAACCATATAGTAAGGACTCAGTGAATATTTGATGTTAATATCATTGTTATTTGCATTTCACTTTGACATTATCTGAGTAATGCCCTAGGGTTAGTGATCTGTACACTGCTTTGATTGAATGTCTGATATCTACACAGCTTCCAGAGATGTTTCTCTGACCCATAGTTAGAGCATGATGACAGGATTTCTGCTTTTATGCTTTGATTGAATGTCTGATATCTACACAGCTTCCAGAGATGTTTCTCTAACCCATAGTTAGAGCATGATGACAGGATTTCTGCTTTTATGCTTTCAATTCTTTTAAGCAAGAATTAAAGCTCCTATTCTTAACTTAAAACCTAAAATGGGCTTTATCTGCTGAATACTGTGTTTTTAAGGCAGCATACAAGGAAAGCAACAGTATTAAAATTAGAACCATGCAGGTTCCCTATGTCATATCTGGAATTTGGTAAATTTCCTTCTTGGTTGAGTTCCAGCCCTCACAGCTGAGCAAGGACCCAGAATTGCTGCTTTTTGCACATTCTCACCACCCACTGCCCTTCTATTCACTGAAGACAATCTCTCTGCTTTCTTTGGTAAGACGGAAGGAAGCTTTTGAGTCCTATTTAAGAATGAGTTAACACCTTTTGATTGCAACAGAGCATCCAGGATATTTTAAGATGATGAAGAGGAATATAAATGAGTGGTAGCAAAGTGGGGTCATCAGTTGATGTGCACACATGTCATTTGGGCCAAATGGCCTCTAGTCACAGCCTCAACTCAGTTCGCTAAATGTAGCATGGAGTTCAAGATTCTTATTCCAACAAGAACCATATGTTGCATGGATCAGGCAGCAGTCCTGAATTTTGTGCATCAGAATTACCAGTGATTATTTTGAAAATTCTAACTGCCACCTCTAAACTCAGTAGAGTTCCTAAAACTCTCCACAGGTCATTCTAATGCAGAGCCAGGCCTGAGGACTACTGAATTATGAGGAAGGATATGAGTGAAATGCTAACAATGGTTAGCTAACTTCACCCATACTAGCCTGCACTGTTACAAAACAAGATTTAGTGGTGCGTGAGTTAATATATCTCAGTATGAAGGGTACTTTTGTCAATTCCTAAGAAAATCAGACTGCCTGTTGAAGAATTTCACAAAAACATTTACTTCTTCAAATAGTGTGACCACTCCTAAATCAATACAGTCACACAGCCAAAATGATCTCTTGACCCATCCTTACCTTCAGTTCTCTTCAGGTCTGACAGCTAAGATATGATGAAGAGGCGGGCCAGTTCTATGATAAAAGGCCTTTTTGGTGACTCGAATGATCTGTGTTCACTATAGATAAACACAGAATCAATTAGACTTTTTAGTATTAGTATAATCAAACAGACCAGAGTTCACATTACATCTTTGATCCTCACTAGCTGTTTTGGTTTTGGTCAAATTGCTTGTAGATCCTCAATTTTCTCACCTACAAGATAGAATTAAAACCATTTACTCTTTAGGTATGAGGATAAGAGATAAGGTCTGTTGAATATGTATTAATATAAAGTTCTAATGTTTTTTTTTTCCTTAGGAGTCCTGGATATGGTTTGCTTGGTTTTTAATAGAAGATAACTACTTTTTATTAATACTAGGTTAAGGTACTAAGTATAGGGGACCCAGTACGAGGAAAAGATACTAAGTACCGTCATTTGTACTAGATAAAAGTTGGGGAGGTGAAATTATGTGAAGCCCCTTAAATGCCCAGTGAATTGTCCTTTCTTGGTATATTCTTCCTTAGTGAGGAAAGAGTAGTATTCCTGTTGACTAACATTTAACTCCAGTGACTTTTTTTTAACTTAGTCACTTTGCAAACGAGATATATTGGAGGTGTCACTTTTTAATGTGCTGACAGTTATATCTCAGATTTTCAGATTAAGAGCACAACAAGAAAATAAAATAGGCACATTTATGAAGACTCACCAGCATTTTCCAGTAGAATAATCAAGAACTTACCTTCTCGTTAAGAACTAAATGTGAAATGAACTTGATAATTATATATGTGGGCATTCGTTGTACATTTAACTTTCTGATGCTTCATTTGGGGGCAAATACTCATAACATTAAATTAACCTTCACTTTTTTGAGTTTTATAAAATGAAAATTTCCTGTGGACAGTGGATTCTGGTGACCAATTGCTCCATTTTGCCAAGGACTTAAGGAAGCTCCTGGGATGCTGAATTTTTGGTTTTAAAACTGGGGCAGTTCTGAGTAAACTGTTTACGAGTTGTTCATTTTATTTGTTACTCAAGTTCCGTTTTAAGTTGCTTCACACGAAAGCTTCTCCCACAGTGTGCAGTGTAGCAGGTAGATACGTAATTTGGAGCTAAACAATGTGTAGAACTGTCCTTAATCCATCCCCCACCCCTGCTAGGTGCTGATACTAGTTTAGAAAGACAAAGAACACTCTACCACCAACTGAAAACATATTGAGTTGTTGTCACTGACACTCACTTATACTTGAATATTCATGAAAATTGTTATACCTAAATAAATGTAAATACCTATATGTTCGAAGAAGCTATGGTGTAGAAGTACCCAGTAAGCTCATAAAAACATTCTGTATTGTTATGAATATCACTGAAGAAGAAAAATACTTGTCTATTATTAGCACTATAGTTTCATGTTATTCAGTAAGTATATAATAAACTAGGCTTTACTTAACATTTGAAGTACACATTGATGCAAAAATCATCCATTTCAATGGGAACAGTGATCAGTTATTTAATAAAAGTTCTAGAACTGACTTAGTTTTCAGTATCTACAAAGAAAGGAGAACATTTTACAGAAGAAGGGTAAGGTCTATTGAAATGAGTCTCCTTTTAATGGTTGGAGTGAAAGTGAAAAGACATAACAAATCCCAGATGTTCCACAGCAGTGATGGGAGGGTTAATTTTATTATAGATTTCATAGTACTGGAAACTGTCAATTGATTAAGAGAGTTTGCAGTTCCGAGTAGTTTAGCCAGCCACCCATCTGTTTCACAGGAGTTTGTTAACACAGCTGGAAAGGATGGAGTTGCCAAAGCTTTTCTAAGCCTTTCAGGTTTCATCTTTTTTTCCAGTAGAAGAGCTAAAACAGTTAGAATGCCTTCTCTAAGGAAATAAAGGGGAAAAGTTTTTTTTCAATCCTTTGTCCTGTTTGGGAATTATCCATCTTTGTGCCACTATTAGAATATTAGTTCCTAACACTCCTGAATTTGCGTGTTGGTTGCTCTTTTTAGTTTTAATTAGTTTTGATTCTGGTTTTCAAGTGTGCATCATCACAAATTCACCAGGAGCTCGCGATTCCCACTCAAAACCTCTCTCTTTGGTTGAAACCTTCTAGCTCCGCCTCAATTTCCCAATCAGATTTCTCGCACGTTGGTTGCTTCTATGCCATGCAAAGTCCTAAAATGCAGATGATGAAAACACATTCTTCCAATTCATTATCTTTTTAATTCCAATTAAGAATTGGTGTGCTCCCTAAAGGTTTCTCAGAATATGACAGAGGGGCAGAGGGCACTGACTGCTTCCCAAAGTGCACGCTGATTGTTTTTAAAACAGTTTGCTTGGACGGGGGATCAGACAGAGAGGGGCTATCATTCATTGGCTACCCTTTAAGGTCAAGCACAGTGCAAGTTCTGTGCTTACATTGTATTTCTTTGCTCATCATCACATTTAGCTATTACTTTATAGGTGAAGAAACTGGAAATAAGAGGGTTTAAGTAAGTTGGCAAAAGTCACAGCTCCAGTGAGCGCTACAGTCAGTTCTAAGGGGTTACAGACTCTATCCCTCCACCCCCCCACCCCCCCACCCCCGCCAATTCATCTTGGTGATTAGAATGCAGGAATTCCCTTTTAGGATGTTTAAGTCCTTTTGCATGTGATAAAAGGCTATCTTCAACAAGACTTATCCATTTTCTAGTTTAATTGCATGTCTGTGGAATGGACATATGCTTAAGTTCTCTATAATAATTTTTGTCTCTTTAATACACACATTTAAGATTTTTATGCCTGTGAAGAAGATATGATAAGCCCCCGTATGCCAGATGCAAGGTCCATCACTGCAGTTACAGGGATCAGAACAGCTGACATAACTTCTGCTCAGAAAGCAAAAACTTTAGTAAAATCATTCTCAAACTTTAGCGCCAATAAAAAGAAAATACCTGGGACCATTCCCCCAATTCTGTGATTCTCTAAGTCTGGGATGGTGTCCAGGAATCAACATTTTAATAAATCTTCCAGGTGATCCTTATATTGGGGGTAGGGGAGGGTGCTCAGAGCAAAACTGGGAGAGATAGACTTTAAACAAACACCCAGATTGAGAGTTTGCACACTGTTAATTATGAATTATGTTAAGTACCTTGTAGGAACAGGACAGGGTGATATGAAAAAGCACGAAAGAGACATTGCACTTAGACTGGGGATCAGGGCAGGAATTGATATCCATCAGAGGGGGTTGGAATTCACCAGGTGGGGGCAGGGGAAGAATGCAGACAGAGCAACAAATGGTGATAAAATTACTGCAATACTTTGCAAACATCTGAGCTGCTTCTTCGAAGATATAATTGTTCTCTCTAATTTGTGCAAAGAAATGAAGGCTTGCACAACAAAGACATTCTGCTTCCCACCAGTTCCCACAAAAGAGACAAAGGGTTAAGATTTCTAAGCTAAGAGATAGACTGCTTATAGGCTTGCTTGCACCTCCCCAAAGAAATCCCAGCCCTGGAATCACACTTCAACTCTTCCCAATTTTGAGCAATATCAAAAGACAAGATCACCCACTGTGGTCGCCAACCTTGATCCATTCTCATTGTCTTGATGTGTTGGGGCATCTTTCTACTTCCTGTGAGAGGGGTCTGGAGGATCTCAAGTTTCTATTCTGAAAATATCTAAGAGGCTATAAACCAAATACTTAAGCATTCAGTTGAGGTGTGAGCTCGCAGACTCCCAAAGAAGTAAGATTGTGTGGACCTCATGGATATGACCATTTTGTGCTGTCCAACGTGGCAGGGTGAGTTCAGTCTCTTCAGTATAATCAGTTCTGAGGCTTCTACTTGGGCTGCGGGGCCCACACAGTGAAGACGTTGTTAGAAGCTCAGCTGTCTCTCTATGTCCATGGGCTTCACACACTCCATTATAGAGTTGGTTGTGTCATGACGGTGCTGTCCCACTGAAAGCGTCATTTGTACAGCTCAGAAATGGTGGGCTTTCATAATAAGCACTTTCAGTAGGTGGCTTCGGAGGCTCAGGATCCATTTGGAATTCTAGACCCAGAGTAGAAACAGGTAACCAAATGAACATTTTTGGTCATTAAATTTTTTCCATTCCCCCAGGACAAAATACTCAGACTTTATTTTCTTTCTTACCTTCCTTTCTTCCTTCTTTTCTTGCTTTATTTAAGGAAGCATTCAGAGAGCATTCCCTATGTACCAGGTGCTCTACTGGCCAGCCGAGAAACAGGAAACGCAGAATCCCTGCTCATGTTATGGTCAAAATCTAGTGGGGAAAACAGATGTATAAATGATAATTGCAATAGAAGGACATAAGTGCAATAATAGAATAATAGAAAGATTTTACTGTATGTCAAGTTCTAATTAAAATGCTTTACAAAGAGCAGCTCACAGAATACTTGCATGAACCCCAAAAGACAGGTAGTAGAAGCATCCTGATTTTGAGGTACAGACAGGGAAAGAAAATTGGCCTGTGTATGTTTAAATCCAGGTACTTTGAGTCCAGAGCCTTCAGGTGAAATACTTTGGTATCCCGCTGCTCAAATATGTTTAGAATTTCAGGCAGTGAAAGAGGATGTTTTTATACTCCTGGGTATTGGGAAAGGCTCCAAAGAGGACATCAGACTACTTGAGCATCTGCTACTAGATTCACCGTTGGGAAGGGGAAATATAGGGTAGTGATGCCAAGATGAATGTCACCCTTCCTGCCTTCAAGAAGTGTAGAGTAGAGTTGGGGAGACAAACTTCATAAAAGAAAACTTCTATACTATATATTAAGTGCAAACCTAGAGGTATGTGCAAAATGCCAAGAAATACAAGCAACACTTTACTCATCCTAGGGGCTAAGAGGAGTCTTCCTTTAACCTATAAAAGAAGTGGGGAAACTATTCGTTTTAGTTTGCTAAAGCTCCCAGAATGCAACACATCAGAGATGGCTCGGCTTTTAATAAGGGGATTTATTTAGTGACAAATTTATCATTCTTCAGAGGAAAGGCAGCTAGCTTTCATCTGAGTTCCTTTGTTACATGGAACGCACATGGCAATGTTTGCTGGCCTTCTTTCCTGGCTTCTGGGTTCCAGTAGCTTTCCCCTGGGCAATTCTTTTCTGCATCTCCAAATGTTTGGGATGACTTACAAGTGCTGAGGTAAGGAATGCCAAGCTGCTTGGTCTGGCTGTGTTGAGCTCTCTTCTGACCATTCTCTTTTAAGCCTCCAGCTAATTAAATTAAATGTCACTGAAGGCACTCCCCTTAGCCGACTGCAGATATCATCAGTCGTAGGTGAATTTCACATGCTGATGATTTAAGGCCACAGCAACAGCTCAGTGAGGCATCATCACCAGCTAAGTTGACACCTGAGCCTAACTATCACCTTATTCTAGGCAGAGGAGACCCACAAGGAACTGCATGGCATATGGGAGAAGCTACAAGCTATCCAGTATTAATGTATGAACTTCATTAAGGCAGAAACTCATCTGTTCTCTGCATTGCACTATCTCTAGCAATGAACGTTTGTGAATGCATAAAATACTGGAGCATGATAAGGGCTGATATGAATGAGAAGCCAGGATAAGAAATGATAGGAGATCATACTGGAGAGTTCCTCGAGTCAGACAGTGAATCAGGAGTGGAAGTTGTGCAGGCGATCCTGTAGGGGGCAGGCCTAGTTAATATATTACTTTTTTTTATCACACACACACACACACACACACACACACACAATAGAAAATAAAATGATCACCAAAATATACTTGACAGGAGGGATTATCCAAAAGGTAGAATATGTGTTGATGAGTCTCAGACTAGAGCATGCCAACCTTATAGGGACAAGGAATTGATCCCCTCCTTCCTTCCACGTTTGCAAGAGGCTCATAGTGGAAGCCTGTGTAGAAGAGGAAGTTTTTCCCATGATTCTTTTTATTATAGAGGAAAACATTTAAGCTCTTAACAGATTTTTCCTTAGTTTTCATTGACCAGGGTTGGGTCACATGACATTACCCAGCCCAATCACAGATCTAGTCAATTGAATTAACCGTGATTGTATTAGAAAGATCATGATTTAGCTCCTTGGGCAGGGAAGGGTCATCTTTGCTGAGTACTGTTCAGTCAATAGTGGCTTTGGGCTAGCCAGGAGGAAGACTGGTGAAAAACTATTTGGCAACCTTTGGGGCTGTCACAATGAACCTCTGGTCTGGGTAAATCAATCTTGTAAAGAGGGTTATATCCCAATTTAAAAACGTTGATGCTGGAAGTCACTGGGACACTCTTAGAGGATGTTGAGAGTTTCATTTATTTTGAATTTCACAGGATAAAAAGATGAATTAAAATTAAATTGATTTTTAAATTAAAAGGTATTGTAAGGGTGTATGGGCAGTTCAGTGGTAGAATGCTCGCCTTGCATGCAAGAGACCTGGGTTCAATTCCCGGACCATGCACCACCACCCTCCCCCCCCCCCCACAAAAGGTAAATGAATAGGGTGATAATTACAACAATGACAAAATATTTAGGAATATTTATGGAGTGTTGATCTAGTGACACAGTGTTGAAATTTCATGTGTATATATGCACACACATAGTATGTACTATATGTAATGTACTTATAATATATGCATTACTTTAATTAATCCTCACGCCATTCCTATGAGCTAAGTAATACTATTATTCCATTTTAGAGATCAAACCTAAGCACAGTGAGGTTAAGCAACTTTCTCGAAGTTGCATAGCATATAACAGGTAAAACATTCATATGAGGATGAAGTTAACCGTTATGCCATATCATACCACTAAAAAACATCGCAATGACTATTTCTGGACCCGAAATAGCCAAAGACTCCAGACTTTTAATAATTAAAGTGAAATTCATCTTATTTTTAACTATTGTCAAATTTCATTGACATAGTATTACAAGGACTGCTAAACATGTTTGCTGAAAGAAGAAAAATATGTTACCATTTTCTTGTCTAAAATAATGTTCAAAGCCGAGTCTGTTCAAAGCCCACTACATTTTAGGGCTTATTCTTTCCTTGATAGGTCTTTATACTTACTTAAGACCATGATTCACCTCAGTGTAAAAATAAGAGTAAATAGTTTATTCTTATTTTGGCCCAGAAAAGGGGAAAAGGGAAAATGGGCAGGGATGATTTTAGAATGTGGGGAGATATTCTTAGTTTTAGGCCCACAGCTATAACCTGATATTCTTGTTAAACAAATAAATCACAGGTCAGTCAAATTCTCCACCCAGTGCATCTCATTCTGTGTTCCTTTAGGGTGTCTTGAATTTGAAAATAACATTAACTAACCCGGTCACCTGTCCCCTGACAGTGAATATTTGTGACTAAAATAAATATTGAGAGGATGGGAACAGCATACTCCCATATTTCTTAGGTTATGCAAAAATGAATGCATTTTTTTTAAAAACAGAAAGAATAAAAGGGAATACACAAAAATGGTAATCATTTTAGGATGGTGATTATAGGTGATATTTACTTCTTTTTCAAGGTTTCATATTTTATATAATGTGTAATATGATACTTAAAAAAGTAATGCACACTTTCAGAAATAGCTCTCTGTTGGAGAGAATTTATAGGTGGCTCTTATTCTGTGCTGTGCTTTAAATGTCTTATCTCATTTGAAAGCAATGGTATTGACATGACACAGCTACCCAGCATTTTATCTTCTCTTCTCTTCTCTTTATTCAAAGCCTACTTTTACCTGTTCTCCCATTCCTCTCCATCTCTACCAGCAGTGTATGTGCTTCCCTTTTTCTCTATGTGTATTAGAAAAATGTAATTGTAATTAGGTAAGAAAGCTTAACTGTATTACCCTATATTTCTATAATAAAACTTTCTGAGGAGCCAGAGTCTGAATGCCATAGAAGACAGAGATTTTTGGTTGCATTGGAGGCAGCAAACCTTCAATAAACACTGTCTTGTAAATTCATAGACCTAAATTTATTTTTAATCAATATTATGCCATTTCAATGTCTTTAAATAATTTGGAATTAGGCACACTGTGAGTACCCATGACTCAAAGCTTAATTCTGGTGAATTATTTTTCTGTCTCACTTAGTAGCTTGAAGGTGGAGAATCCAGGGCAGATATGGTGGTTTTTCTCTGCAATGTGTCCAGGTTCTTCCAGCTCACTGCTTGGATCATTCCCAGGGATGTTTCTCTTTGTCATGGTTATATATTGAGGTCAGAGCTCCAGCCATCACATCTGCATTCCAGATAGCAGGAGAGAGGGTGTGTGCCTTTTTTTTTTCTTTTTTTTAAGGTTTCCAGAAAATGCCACAAAGAGTTAACTCCAATTCTCGGATCTGTCACTTCTGGACTGTTTGATTGGGCTCAATTCAGCACCTGGCTTAACACCTAGCACAGGATGAATATTTATAGATTTTTAAAAAAATCAGTTAAGGTATGATGTTAAATTGTAATAAAAAGAGGGCTATACTATTTTTATTAGAGCACAGTTTTAACTATATAAATATATGTATTTATGAATATGTGAATATTTGTGTGTGTGCGTATATATGTAACACGAGTCTACATACTTTTCTAGACTCAAAGATACAGAGAAATTTGTCAAATTATTCAGAATGACATTATGGCTAATTTTAACTTTTTTTCTTTATGCTTTTCTGTATTTTCAAACTTTTCTGCTTTGAGCAGAATTTTTATAATTAGAAGGAAAATGGAATATTTTCCTTCATTTCTTCACCTTAAAAATCGGAAAAATTGTCACTCCTAAGGTTATTTTGAAGACTTCAGTACAGACCCAAATGCACACATATACTTTATAAAATTGCTCACATAACAGTGAGAATTTCCTAGGCATTTTGAGGACTATCCTTTGGATTGTTAATCAGCCTTGTAACGGCTATAAATACTCCAAGCCTCCAAGTCTGTCCATACTTTTTTAGTTGCTTTCTTTTTCCCTTGGACCTACTCAAGTAATAAAAAAAATCAATGAAAGCTACCATTTTCTTACCCTTTGGGCATAAATTGAAATTCTGAGAATAGTTAAGAGTCCACTAGGATTTAGAGATAGAACTCTAACCAAATCTTCTGATTTGACCATAATCAGACTTGTTTTCATGATCCAATTTTAATTGTAAAGATATGCTGGTGTATATGGTACCAGATAATGGTACCTAATACCGTTATCTGATATATGAAAAGAAGCCAAGTTATTCTTTTTTTTCTTTAAAAAATATTTTTTATTAGAAAAGTTGTATGTATACAGAAAAATCATGTAGAAAATACAGATTCTTACTATTTAAGCAACATATTTTATAAGGCTATAGCTGCTATAGATAGTGATTCCTTTGGTGGATCTGGACAAAGTAAATTGAAAACCTTTTGGAAGGATTCAACATTCTAGATGCCATTAAGAACATTCGTGATTCATGGGAGGAGGTCAAAATATGTGTATGAATAGGAATTTGGAGGTAGTTGATTTTAATCCTCATGGATGACTTTGAGGGGCTCAAGATTTCAGTAGAGGAAGTAACTGCAGATGTGGTAGAAATAGCAAGAAAACTGGAATTAGAAATGGAGCCTGATGATGTGACTGAATTGCTGCAACTTCATGATAAAACTTTAATGAATGAGAAGTTGCTTCTTATGGGTGAGCAATGAAAGTGGGTTTTTTTTTGACATGGAATCTATTGCCAGCAAAGATGCTTGGGAATATTGTTGAAATGACAACAAAGGATTTAGAATATTTCACAAACTTAGTTGATAAAGCAGCAGCAGAGTTTGAGAGGATTGACTCCAATTTTGAGAGAAGCTCTGTGGGTAAAAGCTATCAAACAATATCACATGCTACAGAGAAAAACTGTTTGTGAAAGGAAGAGTCAGTCTATGTGCAAACTTCATTGTTGCCTTATTTTAAGAATTGCCACAGCTACTCCAAACTCAAGCAACTACCACCCTGATCAGTTAGCAGCCATCAACATCGAGGCAAGATCTTTCACCAGCAAAAAGATTACAAGTTACTGAAGGTTCAGATGATAGTTAGCATTTTTAGCAATAAAAGTATGTTTAAATTAAGGTATGTACATTGTTTCTTAGACATGATGTTGCACACTCAATAGACTAAAATATAGTGTAAATATGTCTTTTATGTGCATTGGAAACCAAAAAACTCATGAGTTTATTGCAATATTCACTTTATTGTGATGGTCTGGAACTGAACTCAACATCTCTGAGGTATGCCCATACCACAATTTGTTTATCTGTAAGACTGCTTACAATGGTCTTACACCCTCAAGAACAGATTAAATTCCCTTATTCCTTGACTTTGCCTGGAGGTCACAAACCTGACAGCTGGTGAAATTGGCATCCCTCCTTCTCAAAGGGCATGTGTTTGCTTTATTTTCATAATTATTCAATTAATACATGATACCTTTATGTAGAAAATTCTGACGATATTCATAAAGCTGAGGTTACCATTCACAACCTCATTCAGTCCCCAGACCCTCCTGTAGAAGTAAAGGTGATTATTAGTTGGTATGCACCTTCCCAGGTCCTCATCTCTGCCTTTACACACACATATACACATAAAAACACATTCTTTTTATCGGAATGCACCATGTTGTAAGCATTTGTTCTACAACTTGGTTTTCATTTAATAATGTTTTGGAGAACTTTTTGTGTACCTTTAGATTTACCAATTTCTTTTTTCACTTCTGCATAGCAGTTAAATTTATGGTGTGGCTATACTGTCATAGTAGTTCATTGTTTAACTGTGTGCCTGTTTTTCTTTTTTGCTATCATAAACAGTGCTGTAGTGAGCATCCTTATACTTGCCTCCTTGCTCACAAGTTATTCTTTTTTAATTAAAGTTACCTAAAATAAAGAAATTGCTACTGAATGGGAAAATTTGAAAGTTTATGATCAGTGGAGTGCCACAGAAGGAAATATGACAAAATTTAAAATATTTCTCAAAACCAGGACACTTATGCACCTACCAGTCAAGAAATACTTTATTACATTAAGCTCCATCCCTTTTTCCTGATGCTTACTAATTCAACTAAAAGCTGAGAACTGCAGGTTCCTTAAAGAGGGATATTTGAACTGGTCTCTCTCCAGTTTTCCAGGCCTGCAAAGCACTTTTTGTGCCTACGGCGATGAAGCAGGCATGGATGTAAGTGTTAGCTTCAGAATTTTTTAACAGAGCAGATTCATTACTGCATTCTTAATGAGCCAACCTTTGAAAATTGAAGACACCAGCTTCTTTCTTCCATGTCCTATTTGGTCTGCTTTAGACATATACAAGCTAAGTAGAAACCATTTTAGTATTCATTCAATCCGATGATATAAAACCAACTATGTTGCATTTTACAGACTAAGATTCTACTATTGTTCCACATAAGATCTGGGCATTAAAGAGTCATTGAGTCCAATCTCAAAGATTCTGATTCAACATGACAAAATGATCTAAATCAATAACATACTTTAGGGCACTTTTGGAAATTCTCATTAAAAGATTTCGTTTTTCAAGGCAGCTTCATTGCACCCTATGATGTAAAATTTGGCTTTGTCCTTCTGAATACTTCCAGTTGGACAGAATAATTTTTAAATTAAGGCCATACATGGGGATGCATTTCCTTTCTTCCTATCTTTGTTTTTGTTTTCCTTATAAACCATGGATGTGTTCAAAAAAAGAAAAGGAAAAGATGTAAATAGTACCTAAGGAAAGTTTTTCTTATATATTTGCTACAAATTTGATTCTATTCAGTTACAATGAGGTTATGATTTCATGGGTTGATCTCTTTCGTGCCAATTTATCTAAGAATCTATCTGCTGTTAATAAATAATGTCAGTGATAATCACAGCTTCTCTTTATGAACTGTCTACTGCATTTCAGACATTCAGATTGTGTTAAATCCTTACATGTCTCATCTACCTCAATCATGACATGTACTCGATAATGTAAGCGTTATCATTCTGTAATCCAGATAAAGAAATGTGAAGCCCAAAAAAGGTTGAATAGCTTGTCTAAGAGCACTTATTTAAAAAAAAAAGTCAGGATTTAAACTCAGTTCTTTGTACTCACAATCCCATTTTATCAAGTCCCATGTATAATTCCCACTGGGACTAAATTACTGTGCAAGATTTCATGGAGAGTTCAAGATAAATGAAGAGATGATTCTTGTTTTCAAGTATCTGGCAATGAATTTAAAGAGATAAAACTAAATACATCAAGATGCAAAATGGCAGAATAAGAAGTTTTATAGGTCACGCACTCCACAAGAAAAATGAATGAGTTGGAAAAGGAGACTGGAATTAATGAAGTGGTAACCCTGGAACCAGACTGGACGATGAGAACAGCCACAGAGTGCTGTACAAAGGGAAGGGCTGCAGAGATTCCAGCTTTTATAAGCGAGATTGAGTAAGAGCCAGCAACCATCTTCAATTCCTCCTCCCTGCAGACACAGCAGCAGAAACAGTGGCAGCTGTGGAAACATGGCCCATATTCTGGGTGTGGTTAGTTGGGGCCAGAGCAGGCAGGGGAAACCTTGTCCTCCAATAGTTGGGGTTGGAGTCCACGTCAATCTGTGGCCAGTGTGGATGCAAGGCTAGATTTCAGCTTTCTGGGCAACAGTGGCTTCGGGCCTTCCTCTAGCATCTACCTGGTCTTAATGATCCAGTGCATCTTTCTTTGGTTGCTTTTTTTCCTTTTGTGTGTGAGTATTTCTTGCTTGGTGGAACCCTGATGGTCAGGAGCAGATGCTAGCCTCTGTTTTTGTTTGGGTCCTCTCAGCAATAATGGTGTCTGGCTTCATATCAATATGTACCAGGATATGAGAACCAGTGCACCTTTTTTTTGGTTGGTTTTCTTTCTTTCTCTTTGTGTTTTGACCTGGTAGATGGTTGGTGGAAGGGAGGGGCACCATGAATGATGACCTTGGTTTCGGCCTCAACAGAAATAGCTTCCAGCATCCCATTAGCATCTACTGAGAGGCTTGGAGGGGCACATTGTGATACAGGCAGGGCATGAAGACAGGCAAATAGACCAGTGGAGTGGAAATAAAAGTCCAGAAATAGAACCACATGTCTGTGGTCAGTTGATATTTGACAAGGGTGCCAAGTGTATACACTGAGGGAAAGGACATTCTTTTTAACCATTGGTGCTGGGAAGAACTGGATTTCCACACAAAAAAGAATAAAATTGACCCCTAGGGCACATCATATACAAAAATTAAGTTATAGTGAATTAAGGACCTAAATATAATTACTAAAACCATAAAACTCTTAGAAAATAATGTATGAGCACATAGGTAAGTCTTTATGACATGTGATTGGGCAATGACTTCTTAGAAATGATGCTAAAAGCAAAAAAAAAAAGAAAAAAAAGGAAAATTGGACTTTCTCAAAGTGAAAAACTTTTGTGAAACTAAGGATGTTACAAAAAAAGTGAAAAGACAACCAAAAAAATTGGAGAAAATAGTTGTGAACCATATATTGGTTAAGGGCTTAATATCCAGACTATATAAAGAACATTTACAATGAAACAACAAAGACTAACAACCCTATTTTAAAAATAGGCAAAGGACTTGAACAGATATTTTTCTAAAGAGGATACATAAATGGCCGATAAGCACCTGAAAAGATGCCCAACATTAGCCTTTAGGGAAATGCAAATTGAAACCACACCAAGACACTACTTCATACCCACAAGGAAGGCTGTTATAAGGAAAATGGAAAACAACAAGTTCAAGAAGATGCAGAGAAATTGGAACTCTAGTGCATTGTTAATAAGAATATAAGAAGGTAGAATTACCATATAAGCCTGTGATTATAGTCCTAAGTAAATATTCAGAGAAACTGAAAACAGCGTCTCAAACAGATAAATACACCAATGTTTATAGCAGCATTGTTCACAATAGCTAAAAGGTAGAAACAACCCAAGTGTTCATCAATAAATGAATGATTAAACAAAAAGTGGCACATACACACAATAGAATATTATTTGACCATAAAAAGGAATGAAGTTCTGAGACAAGCTGCAACATGGATGAGCCTTGAAAACATTATTCTGAGTGAAATAAGAAAGGCCCATAAGGATAAATATTGTATGATGTCACTTATTTGTAATGTAATAATAATAGCAAATTCACAGAGACAAAAAGTAGATAGAAATTACCAAAGGATGGGTGGAAGGAAAAGGGGATATATGTTTGATGGGTATAGAGTGTATATAGCAATAATAAATAAAAGAATAGGCAAAAAAAAAAAGAATGACAGAGTATATATAGAAAAAAAGAACTGAGCCTCCTAAGTATTAAATGTTTCACAGATGAGCAAACTTAATCTCGGCTGAAGAAACCAAGATGACTTCATGAAGAATTGGTTTCTGCTAGCTGCATATATTTCGAATGCGGGGAAAAAGATTTTTACTCTGTTTTTTATTGGTTGGGGAACAGAATGGGGTAGAGCATGACACGAATTGGAGTCAGGAGTAAGAACAATGGGAAGGACAAGGTGGAAGATGAGTGAAAGATAACTCTGATATTCTAATAATAATAACCATCATTAATTGAGTGCCAGACACTGTGTTAAATGTCTTATATTTACTATCACATTAATTAACATCACATCACTACACCAAGATAGATAATAACCAATGAAATCTTTTATTAAATGATTATGTTCTTAAATAATTCTGGCAGTTAGATATTTAATTATCTTTATTAATAAGGAGAATGTGGTACAAAGGGGTAAATTAACTTGTTCAAGGTAATAATAAGTGATGAAGTCAGCATAACGCTGAAGTTTTTTTGACTTGCAAACTTTCTAAATTCTAAACCAATTGCTTTACAGGGTATGTGAATTGGGATATTGGGATATTTACTCCAAAGTGAAGGGTTATTAGTCAGATTGAGTTAAAATGAGTATAATGTAGAATATAGGTGATAGGAGATAGCCATTGTTTCAGCCATTCAGCAAATATTTGTTGAGTGCCTCAGTGCAAAGTACTGCACCAGGTGCTGCACAGAAGTCAAAGAAGAGTGAGGCAGGGTCTCTGGCCTCAAGGAGGTTCTAATATTATGATAAGTGAGATATGTAAACTAATAAATAGCACACAAGAACCATGCAATATATATTTTAGAGAGGCAAAAACGAACAAAAATAAAGAGAAGAGATCATTTCCAATGACATGGAGCAAATCAGAGGTTTCATGGGCGTCGTGACATGAGATATGAATATGATTAGGATTCTGATAGGATAAGAAAGAGGCAGAATCGATTACACAGAGTTGAATCAGTGTGAACTCAGAAATATGGAACATGATAGATCACAAATGGCCTTTGTCTGATTTAACTAATGTGTGAGTGTGTAGAGGAATATCATGGGAGTGAAGGCTGGACAATTTGACGACGGCAGGTGGTTGAGAGTCTGAATATTGACCTGGTAGTCCAGGCTTTACTTTGTGGACAATGAGGAGTTACAGAAAGTAATAAGAAGAGAATATAATAAGCTCCACCAAGGAGGGGACTTTTCTGTCTTTTTAACCCTTGGCCGATATTTTCTTGGCTGTTAATAAAATACATGGTGAAGGAGTCAATGAACTGGCATCACTTGATCAAAGCCATGTTTTAGGAAGGCAGCAGTGTATAAAATAAGTAACAAACGGAATAGACTAGATAAAAGGAATGCAGTTAGGAGCCTGTTATGTTCAACCAGACAAGAAATGAGGGGACTCGTGGGTATGAATAGAATTCGAAGGAAAGATATGGGAGTAATCATGAATGAAGTATGAGTAATGCCTGTTGACTCAGAGGATATGTGGAGAAAAGTGAAAAAGGAGCCAGATATGAAACCCAAATATTGAACCTGATGGGGAAATATGACATAACAGACATAGTTGATTCAGGAGTTGGAGCTGATTTGTTCATATATTCAAAGAATATTTTTGGAGTTTACTATGTGCCAGGAATTTTTTCTAGGCGTTTGAAATACCTCAGAGAACAAGACAGACAAAATCCTTGCTCTCCTGGCGCTTACATTCTAACAGGTGGAGGGAGGGAAGAATATAAAACATAAATGATTATTTAGTGTAGTAGAATGAGATAAGTAAAGGGAATCAGGGTGCAGTAGCCAGTGACAGGGAAGAGGTGGCAATTTTAAATGAGGTATTTAGGGTAGGCATTATGTTAAGGTGGAATTTGAGCAAAGAATTGAGTGCGACAAAGGAGTTAGACATAGCAGTCTGAGCAAGGGAGACATTAGACGTCATTTGCTTCAAGATGAGAGTAGATAAAATGTGAGTGGATAAGATCACTAAGAAAAAGAACGTCTTTTTTCTGTCTGAAGGATGAGGATAGAATTTTGAAAAATACATACATTTAATGTCTGAAGGATGGAAAAATAGTTAAGGAGACACAAAGGAAAAAACTATATACGCATTTAGAGATGAATAGATTAGTTTTATCTGACTTAAAACAATTATCTGTCCAGAAATTAGGTCCAGGTATTTTTAGCTCCATTTGGCATCCAGTTTCTCCCCAGGTTTAGTAGGAATAGCGGGTTGCATTATATGAACCTTTTATTCTCACCCAATAGAAAAAGCCAGAGGATGAAACAGCACATGTAAGTAAAACAAATTTGCCCATCATTCTTTCCCAGTTTCCTGTGTTCTTCCTTTACCCTAGCAGTACAATAATCATAGTACTTGACATGTAGAAGATTCTGAGTCCATGTTGACTGAATTAAAATTGAGCTAATTAATGTCCAGTCTTTGGGGGAAATGTATTGATGATTTAGGCTGTGTGACTACCATTTAGCAGAAGATATTTGAATGCTGTGATATTCCAGGTTTTTTGTCTTAGGGCCTCAATCCAGTGTGTACAGCATCTGCTAATTCCAGGACCCCAATGACCTTCCCACACTGAGTTGAGTTCCCAGAAGGTCATTAAGTTCAGTTCTCTTCCTCCAGGCAGTTGCCATCTAAAACATCAAAGCTAGTGATTATCTATCCTCTTTCATTAACATAGGTTCCAACACATCTTATACATTCATGGTGATATTTTTTATTGAACCAAAGCTCTCTTGATGAAATTGAAGTTCAGTTCCAAGTACTCTTATTGTGTGTTTGAGTATGTAAGAAATTCTACCTTTTAGGTACTCTTTGACTACAGCCTTTAGTTTGTTCTCAGAGGAAACCATCCATCTGCTTTTAAATGTAATGCACTTTCAGGGAAGATGAGTTTATTAAATTTTAAATTTTGAAATTTCAGTTTCAAGAATTACACAGTTTAAGGGATATAAATTTCATATTTGTTTCCCCAGAAATTTTACCTCTTGGTTCTTCTGCAAGTGAGCAGTAGTTCAGCTATAGAAAGATAATCTCAGTTTTCTATTAAATGGAAGAAAAACTGCTTTTGATTTTTTTTTTAACTGAGTTTTTAAATATCTCACCCAATGTTTTCTCTATTCAGATAAGGAAGCCAAGGGCTATGATAGCAGCTTGTCTGGATTAGAAGGTTGATTGTTTGTGCTCTTTTTTAATTTTGTTCTTTAATGTAGACCAAGATGTCAGGGGTCTTTGGTGAGGGAAGCTGAAGAGGGCAAGGACACAGGGTAGGGCCTGGAAGCAAAAACTGACTGTGAGGTATGTGGGGGAGTGTGGGTGGATAGAAGCAGAGATCAAAGAACTATGGAGAACTTCTCTCCTTCCACAGCAGAAGAGTCTTTGGCAACTCTTTGATGTCGAAGTTGCCCTCTGCCCCCAGTCAGAAGTGTATCTAGGGACTTAAGTAAAGAAGGATTGAGGCAGAGCCAGTCTATGGCTCTCTAAAGCAGATAGCATGTTTCAGGTACTTTTGAAAGGAGATATGCAGAAAAATTACTATAATTCCTGACCTGGAGGAGCTTATGCTCTAACTCAATAGACAAAACCTGAGTGACTTGGCCAATTAACTTTACTGTATGGTCCTCCAACCAAGTACAGAAATATTTGATTGTGCCTTGGTTATGATTTCTATCCTAAACACAGTATTAAAATATCAACACACTATTTTATCAAATAAATTATTCTCAGGAATCTAAATGTACCAGAACACAGTATTATCATTTTGCCTTGTAGAGTGATCCTTTTTCAATCCTGTTCCTAAATTGAGCTTTTTTTCTTCTCTGTGATCCTCTTCTGGTGTTTTTGTTTTTGTACATTTCAGAGCTGGAGTGAGCTCTATACAATGTTAACGTCATTCCTTATTTTTCTTTGAGCAAACAAAATAAGGCCTCCCTGCACTCTGGACAAAACGAGGTTTTGGTGTGACAACTTACCATTGCGCCCAAACTAACCTAAAATTCAGAACTCCCAAAAGCCCTTCAAGACAATATGGAATCTGACCTTTGATAACTTCAAAATGACAACTCAAACAGCTTCTGGTTCAAAGGCAAAAAGTAATGCTTCCTTTCCTGAGTTAAAAGACAAATCCTGAAGATATATAAATATGTTAATTGAATAATTTCTATGTGGTTTTCTTAAAATCAAGTCATATTTCTTCCATGAAGTTGACTTTACATTAAGCGCCCATCTAACACATAGCTGATTCTACAGTAAAGCTAAAAAGTAAATAAACTTTTTTCATTCAACTTGGGTTCCTGAGTTTTTTTGTTCTAGTTCCCTGGGTTTTAACCTAACCAGGTGATTCTTCCATTCACTAGAATTGGAAACATGTTAATCTCTTCTTTCATCATAACTGGGAAATACAGAAAGCATAGATGATCTGCCAGGAAAAGTCATCCACAACTGCTAGTGGCTTTAGAAGGCTACTGAAAGTATGTTTTGTACATGGCCAGCCTGGTTGTTCAACCAGGATTATGTTAGTAGGTTAATTACTGGTCTTGAAAAGAGTACTGTTATTTTTCTCTGGATAGAGGAAAGAGATGAACCTATATCTTTCAGAATGAAGTTATATGAAATATCAGGACTAGAAGTAATATTTTATAACCCACGTTCTTCCAAAAATGCACCCACTATGACCTTGGTCCCCTTGGTCCTTTTCTAGGTCCTTATGGGCAAGAAAATTAACATAAGGAAAGGTTATATAAAAACACTGGATAATAATACTTTGCCTTAGTATAGTATACCTTTACACCAGAAATTTCCATGTATACGATTAAAGCAACTTTGAAGATAAACAAAAGAAATCTGATAGTTCAAATATTATACCATTTTCATCCTTCAAAGGATTGATTCTAAGATTGGTGTGTAGTGATAGGATGTGTGGGAGGTATATGGAGACTGAAGAGTTTTCAGATTAATCTCTTCTTGGTGATTTTTACATTCCTTTTAGTGGTTTTACCAGCCTTGACTAATAACAAAATCCTTTATAATTAAAATGAAAATGAGGCATAGAATAAACAGGTTGAAAGTCATGATATAATATTACTGAATTTCAAAACTCCTATCAAACATTTCATCCAAGACAGTGTTTCAGATCAGAAGTTCTATATGGATTGAGATTATAATGAACTGGACTTCAAATAAAATATTGTATAGGAGAAAGTGGTTGGAAACAAGATAATATATAGTGTCCTCATGAGAAAAGCCCGTGGAAGCGAGTGCAATCTTTTTAACACCAGGAAAGGTGATAGTAATTAAGAAATGTCTGTGTGTATTTTGATGGAATGCTTTGAATCTTAGGAAGCATATACCACCCAAAACTGTGTGTGTGTGTTAGTGGGTATATGAGAGAGTAGGAGAGGAAAAAGGGAATATGGTAAGATTCAATGTGCAGGCAATTTCAAATATAGAAAGGGGTCCAAGAGGCTAATACACCTATATATATATATATATATTAGGATTAATATAAGAAATCGTTCCAAGGCATCTAAGAAATGTGGCAGTCTTTTAAAAAGAACATTGGGAAATCTGTAAAAATAATCAATGAGACATGAAAAGGCATGTTTTTTATTCCAACACTTTCAGCCAATCACCAAGCATCTTTTTTGTCCCAATTGCTGTGGACTGAAGATAAATGGAGTGGGTTGAAGAGAAATGGAGTGTTCTAGAAAAATGGGGATGGAGTCTGGGGAGCAAGTGAAGGGATTAATTAATCTGTTTTTTCCCCCTTTAAAAAGCAAGTTAAGATACAAGCCCATAAGAGGTTTCATATATTGGCCCTGAGTTTCCAGAAGAAAAGAGAATCAAGTGTTTAAAATGTTTCATGGTAAGGAAGATCTATGCACTTAAACTATAGTATTAAAACCAACTGAAAGGAGGAAAATCATAGTATAGGATGCTGAAATTGTTCCCTTGAATTTACTATGAAAAACGGCATGTGGAGCCTGATTTTGAGGGCCGATGGAGAGAACAGATGCATCAAAGTCTGGGTTATATTACTCTAATCTCTTAAGAGTCTTTTATCTAATCTCCTTCTGACTATTGCTAAGTGCTGGGGATATGATCGCCACTTTATAAATATCAGAGATTTTCCAAGTTTCTTTGGAGAAATCCCATCTAAGATATCAAAGTCGGTCTAAGAATTCTATGTCCTTAGTCTTTCTTTTGCAGAAAAAGATTAAGGAAAATCAAAACTTTTCTTAACAAAGGACCTGCAATTGCTAACTTTTAATTGTTTTTATTTTACATTTTTGTACCTCTAATAGTGTTAAGCAGAGAGCACAAGAGAATGTTTAGTTTATTACCTCCTGAATTAAATAGTCATGCAAATTAACCCTGACCTATAGGCCTAGTTGCAAGGAAAAAGATCATGCCAAAATGTCATGTAGTGGAGAAGTGAGATTTGCAATAAGAACCAAAAAGATCCACATTCCCAAAATATACTATCTCTTGAGGCAGCAGAATAACAGTGTGCTTTAAGTGCATAGACTTTAGAATCCAACAGATATGACTTCAAGGACCCATCTCTGCCATGTAATGTGGTAAGAGCCTTTCCAAGTTATAGTAATTTTGAATGTTTAGATTTCCTTACTCTGTAACATATAGAAAATACCTGCCTCACTGGCTTGTTGTGAAAATCAGAGGATGCTACTTATGTAAAATGCTTTGGCACGCTACCTGAACCCAAGTAAAAACTCACTAAAGAGCAATTGTTTTGTTACTATTATTTCTGACCTGTAAAACATGGAAAAAGCTGAGAAAGGCTGTATCTAATGGGCCTGAATATTTTGGACCTATAGGCAAGGCAAGTGACACTATCTGTTTTACATCTCTAGAAAAATATAGAGGACAAAAATCACAAATCCGACATATTATGGTAATTAGGAGATATATTTTTCAGTCCTTTTCTCTACAACTCTGAACCCCTTACAGTTCCATCCCTTCCTAATTAGACATCAGTAGATAAGTTGTATGGATCTGTTTCAGTAGTTTTCTCAGCAATAAAATGTGCTGATTCTCTCATGATGAATGTACCTTTTCTTTGTTTATCTTTCCATCTTAATATCTAACAAATTGCATGGCACATAGTAGTTACTCAAAAAGTATTTGATCAACTTCAGTAATTCAAGCTCTCCACAATACATTTATTGCTATTTCTTTGTTCAGTGGTTATTGGGTAATTTGGTTTATTGAAATGGGTTTTTTAAAAAAATTATTTATTAATTAAAAAATTTAACAAACGAACTAAAACATTAGCATATATAATCAGTAATTCACAATATCATCACTTAGTTGCATATTCATCATTTCTCAGAACATTTGCATCAATTCAGAAAAAGAAATAAAATGAAAACAGAAAAAAAAAGATTATACATACCATACCCCTTACCCCTCACTTTCATTAGCATTTCAAACTAAATTTATTTTAACATTTGTTCCCCCTATTATTTATTCTTATTCCATATGTTCTACTCATCTGTTGACAAGGTAGATAAAAGGAGCATCAGACACAAGGTTTTCACAATCACACAGTCACATTGGAATGCTTTATCATTGTACAATCATCATCAAGAAACATGGCTACTGGAACACAGCTCTTCATTTTCAGGCAGTTCCCTCCAGCCTCTCCATTACATCTTGGATAACAAGGTGATATCTACTTAATGCATAAGAATAACCTCCAGGATAACCTCTCAACTCTGGAATCTCTCAGTCATTGCCACTTTGTCTCATTTCACTCTTCCCCCTTTTGGTCAAGAAGGTTTTCTCAATCCCTTGATGCTGAGTCTCAGCTCATTCTAGGATTTCTGTCCCACGTTGCCAGGAAGGTCCACACCCCTGGGAGTCATGTCCCACATAGACAGGGGGAGGGTGGTAAGATTGCTTGTTGTGTTGGCTGGAGAGAGAGGCCATATCTGAGTAAGAAAAGAGGCTCTCTTGGGGGTGACTCTTAGGCCTAAATTTTAAGTAGACTTGGCCTATCCTTTGTAGGGTTAAGTTTCATATGAATGAACCCTAAGACTGGGGCTTAGCCTATAGCTTTGGTTGTCCACACTGCTTGTGAGAATATCAAGAATTCAACTTGGGGAAGTTGAATTTCTCCCCGTTCTCACCATTCCCGAAGGGGACTTTGCAAATACTTTTCCACTCACTGATTGAATTGAAATGGGTTTTTAAAATTTTTCTTTAATTTTGTTACCGTTTAGCTCAAGATAGATTGAATTGATATATGGGATCCCTATGGAAAGCTGTATGGTCCACCAATGTGACTTTGTTTTTCTGATTGTACATAGTAGGGCCAAGAACTGGATTGGATATTGCTGTACATCTCAAAGAGTTTAATGGAAAATTAAACTGCTTAGGAACTGACCTTGAGATTTGCTTATATTTGTGCCGTGACTGCTCTTCCACTAAACCATTATAATATTTTGTTTGCACCTTGCTCAATATCTGCATTGTCTTTCCTTCCCCTCTCAATGAATTGCATAATGGTAGAGGGCAGTATTGCTTTAGTCATTTGTTTCCTCTTCAGGACCTGGCTCAGTCCATGACTCCAAAATCCTCGTTGGATTGCAAAACATTAGCATCCTTCCTGAATCCCCCACACTTTTATTTATCCGTGTTCCAAGTTTCCCTCTTCTTTTTCAATAGCAGTTACAATGAGTAAGGAGACAAAGACTTCAATATCTTGGCATTTTTCTCCTATGTTGAATAATTTAGTGCTTCCAAATTATGAGTAAATTTTAGAATAAATTTAATTCCTACCAATTAAGGAATATCATGTGTTCTAGTTTGCAAGCTGCTGGGATGTGATAAAACAGAAATGGAACAGCTTTTAAAAAGGGAAATTTATTAAGTTGTAAGTTAACATGTTCTACGGCCATGAAAATGTCCAAATTAGAGCAAGTCTATAGAAATATTCAATCTAAGGCATCCAGGGAAAGAAACATTGGTTCAAGAAGGCTGATGATGTTCAGGGTTTCTCTCTCAACATGAAAGGCACATGGTAAACATGGTGACATCTGCTAGCTTTCTCTCCAGGCTTCTTGTTTCACGACACTCCCCTGGGGGCATTTTCCTTCTTCATCTCCAGAGGTCTCTGGTTTCATGAGCGCTATAACTTTTTCGGAAATGGTTCCCTCTTAAAGGACTTCAGCAAGCAACCCCACCTTGAATGGGGAGAGGCACATTTCCATGGAAACCATCTAATCACAAGTTAACCACCCAGAATTGGGTGGGCCACATCTCCTTGGATATTCAAAAAGCTCCCACCCAGCAATATTGAATGAAGATTAAAGAACTTGGCTTTTTTCGGGTACATAGATTCAAACTGTCACACCATGAAAGAGCTGTAAAAAAGAATGAGTAGATCAAAATGCATATAGGACTCAATACATATAAATTTTAAAAAAGTGTCAAATGTAATAAATGTTTTTGTAAAAAGATGTAATGATTCCACCTTGAGACTGCTTTTGATATTGCCCCCATCTTTTCCACCCCCACCTCTACTACCCTTCTCAAGCCTCAATGTCTCCTACTTAGATCAGGGCAAATGGTCCCAGGCTCTGCAGCTCCCAGGCTCTTTTCTCAGCCCATTGTGAATGTTGTGTGAATGAATGCATTTAACCACCACTGTATTGTATACTTTGAAAGTGGTTAAATGATTAATCCTAGGTTGTATATGTTACCAGAATAAAAATTAAAATTAAGAGAAACAGAACAAGGGTGGTGTTTTACAACTGAATAATAGTCCGTTGTATGTATAAGGCACGTTTTGTTTATCCATTCATCTATTGTTAGACACTTTTGTGTTATCCAACCATCTATTGTCGTTTCCACCTTTTTGGCTCTTGTTAATAATTCTGTTATGAACACTGGGGTACAAGTATCTGTTTGAATCTCTGCTTTCAATTCTCTTGAGTCTATACCTAGAAGTGTGATTGCCAGGTAATATGGTAGTTCTATATTTAACTTTTTGAGGAACTGCTGTACCATTTTCTACAGAGGCTGCACCATTTACAATCCTACCAGCAATACATGAATGTTTCAATTTCACCACATCTTCACCAACACTTGTTATTTTCTTTTAATCTTTTTTTTTGGCATGGGCAGGCTCCAGGGATCAAACCCAGGTCTCTGGCATGGCAGGTGAGAATTCTGCCACTGAGCCACTGTTGCACCGCTCTATTTTCCTTTTAAAAAAATAAATAATAGCCATCCCAGTAGGTATGAAGTGGTGTGTCATTGTAGTTTCGATTTGCATTTTGTGGTTTTGATATGACTGATGGTGTTGAGGATCTTTGCATGTGCTAATTGGCTATTTGTGTATATTCTTTATAGTAACGTCTGTCTCTGCCCATTTTTTAATTTGGTCATTTGTCTTTTGGTCATAGCATAGTAAAAGGTCTTTATGTATTCTGGGTATTAAACCCTTTTCAGATATATGATTTGTAACTATTTTCTCCCATTCTGTAGGTTGTCTTTTCACTTTCTTTTTTTTTTTTTTTTTTTTTTTTTTTTTTTTTTTTTTTTTTTTTTTTTTTTTTTTTTTTTTTTTTTTTTAACATGGGCAGGCACCGGGAATCGAACCCAGGTCCTCAGGAATGGCAGGCAAGCATTCTTACCTGCTGAGCCACCGTGGCCCGCCCTCTTTTCACTTTCTTGATAATATCCTTTGATGCACAAAAGGTTTTCATTTTGATGAAGTCAAATTTATCTATTTTGGAGTCATATTTAAGAAGTCATTGCCAAATCCAGGGTCATGAAGGTTTTCCCCAGAGTTTTTTTCTAAGCGTTATATGTTTTTAGCTCTTGTGTTTAGGTACTTAATCCATTTTAAGTTAATTTTTATATATGATATGAGGTTGCATATAATAAGAGAGTCCAACTTCATTTTTTCATGTGGATATAAAGTTTTTCCCAACACTATTTGTCGAAGAGACTGTTCTTTCCCTATTGAATTGTCTTATAATTATCTATTTCCCCCCAATTTTATATTTATCCAAGGACTGATTTTATGATGGTGGGTTTTGAAGTATTATTGTTCTGAAGAATGTCAGTTTGGGAAATGCTGATCAATTGCATGTGACAGCTCAAATTTCTAAATTTTGATTTAAGAAAAATCATGTTCAGAGCCTAAGTTTTATGTTCCCTTCTATGACTTGCTACTTTGAATTATTTATCTAGCCTTTGTAAGATAATAATAATAATATGAGAGCAAACAATTATAGTGTTTATTATATTCCAAGCACTCTCCCAACTGTTTTACATATATTAACACTTTTAGATACTTCATGGGTAAAATGGGAGTAAGACTAAGTTATCTGCTTAAAGGAAATATCTAGATTAAAGATGTTGGAGATGGAAGTTTGTCTAGTTCAACACCCCCATTTTTCTAAAGCTTACAGGGCTGGTTAATGATATAATTGGGCTAAAGGGAAAACTTCTTAGACTCCAGACTCTTGGACTCCTGTCTCTTTCAGTTCCCATACTGATTCTATGATACCCACCTGGTCTTTTACCCAGGGATCTAAATATTTAAAATGTTTGGGAGAGGTCACTTTGCTTAGCTACACTTTCCTGCCATTTTGAGGCCTTCTAAAATTCCATGCTATAATTTATTGTCTTCCCAACCTAATGATTTCGAAATAGGTCCTACAAATTCAGGCAAGATTCAGCTGTTCAAAATTTTCCTCTATTGGCAATATCCTTCAGAGAGTTTGATTTAAGACTGTGGCCTTAGAAATGTTGTATTTTCCTATCTAAAATCAAAAGGGAAATGACAGAGCAAAGAGGTTTTACAAACAATTTTTTGTTTCCCGCTAGTGCTCCTTTGAACTCTTGACTCCAGACTCTTTGAGAAAGCAACATATCCAAGGAAATTAAAATTCTCTAATGGGAGCAAAGGGCAGAGCAGGATTTCTTACCTTTCCAGCTTCATTCTGGAGGAACCATCAAGGTAGGAAGTCATTTTAATCTCTGAGAATATTATGATCTGTGCCTTTATGCAAAAAAACTTGTCAATGAGGGGGCTAATGACTGCCAACTGTAATGGGAAAGAACAGGGCCTCATGTAGGATTGAGCTGGGGTGACCAACTCAGTTCATTCAGAGCATTAAATCACCTTCTGCGGCCCACAACTTCCAGCCACTCTGAATGTTAAAGCAAGTGGATCCAGGACCCACCAGGCAAAACCCTCACACCACATAACTGAGCCAAGCGGAGTCTAGGGTCACGGGCTGGTCTCCAGCTCTAAGGCTCTGCACGACCCATGACACTGGTGACATATGACTGGCTTTTTCCTTTTCCCTGGGGCTCAGCATTGCCTTTTGCTGCCTTGTCCCTCTTTTGAGTGGAATCTACCACTGGGAACTGGACAGTGGAACAGAATGTCAGGCTGTAGTGTAATATATTAACTTAGAACCTGTTCTCTTCCTCCCACCCTTTGTCTGATAATAAGATTTCATAGAGATGTTTTTAAAAATCTCTTAGTTTGGAGAGCTGTTAAAATTCCCTAGAACTGCCACTTTAGAGGGTTTGCACTCACAAGCAGTTACAGCATCACCAAGGCTATTAATTCTTTTTGATCCAGTGAAATTATATTCTTTCAATGGACATCACATAAACTTCCCTCAAATAACCTCATCTAACCTAAATTACTGAGGAATTTTTCTCCTTGACCTCTGTGCTAATACTCATGCTCTTTGGCAGTGGTGTGTTGGTGAAATGTAGCAGTTGCTTTTCTGAGGTACAAAAGCCCTGATTTGTAGCATTTGACTATTTCTGAGGTATAAGTTTCAGTCCTGCCATGTCTCATTTCAGTCTTCCAAGGGGACATCACTGAAGGCAGAGCTGGGAAGAGCTATGAAGTAGCATATGTTGGGGCTTTAAATAAGATAATGTTTGCATAGTGGCTGTGCACAGTAGAGGCAATAGGTCTTGTCTGCTCTTTTTATTACCAAATTTTAAGAAAGCTAATAAATGCTATGTGATCATGGGCAGTTTATTCAGCTTATTGGGTCTCAGTTTCCTAATATGTAAAATAAGGTGTTAAATGCAAAATGATTTATAAGATTCCTCCCAGTTTTCAAATGCACAGTGATTAACAACTAGGGCTTTTAAGTCAGATGGCCCAAATTCAGGTGCCAGCTCTCTCCATACTAGCTGTGTGGCTTAGGACAAGTTAATGAACCTCTCTCATCTTTAATTTCTTCATCTGGAAATCAGGAAGTAATACAACAATCAGCTGCACAGAGATTTTATAAGGTTCAAATAAGCTAATTCTTGTTCAGGTCTTAGTTCAGTGCTTGGCACACAATAGATACACAGTAAAGCTAAGTATTATTATAGTATATAAAATTAATAGTAGTAGCAGTTTTAATATAACATAATATTAATATAATATGGTTTCTCATACTAATGTACTATATACTATATGTAATATAATTTACAGTATTACTAAAAATGTTAATTTCATTGGCATTATTAATATTATTAACAGTAATTGCAAAAATGGAACACAAAGGTACAAACTTTTTGTGTGTGTGTGTGTAGTATGCTTTCTTGAACCAAATCTCCATCCAAGGAACATGTCTAGTGACCCAGCAAAATTAACATTAATAGGAAAAACAAAATATGAACAATAAAATAGGTTACATTATTGGAAATTTTCTAAGTGTCAAACACTGTGATGAGCTCTTCACATATGTTATTTAATCCCTTTGAATCTTAATTTCATTGTTTACAAAGCGACCTTAATAATAACTATCATTTAGAGTTGTCGAGAAAATTAGGAATGTTATTATTATGGCACACTCAACCCAGAGTCTGGCACAAAGTAGGCATGCAATGAATCGTAGTTTGTAACAATAATTACAATAAGAATAGCTTCTACCTTATAGCTTGTGAGTATATATTTATGCCTCTTAAAAAGTGCTTACCATATTACTTATTTCATAAGAAGATTAAATAATTAAATAAAATTAAATGAAGTAGTTATTTTAGCTATATAAAAAAAATAAATGGATGGGTATTTACCATTAGTATTGAGAATGGTATTGCAGGTCAAGGTAAAGGTCATAGAACAATCCAGAATAAAGAACTCAGAAATGTTTTTGGAAGGAGTGTTTGTTGGATTTTAATCTCTTGCACCTGTGGTAGGGTGGAAGGTGAGTCGCCTTCCTCGAGGTGTGAGAAATGCGACTGAGCATTTGTAACAGACAAAGGGTGCAGCAGGGTTCCTGCAGTGAGAAAGGGTTAGACATTTCCAACATTAGATTATGAGGTGTTACTCTTGTAAAGAAGACGTATTAGATCAGCATTGGCAGGAGTTGGCAATGGAGTACTTTCTGTCTCTAGTAGTAATGAATTGGGGCGGCGGTGTCTTGGGGGAACTGTCTCGAAAACTGTTGGGTATTTGTTGTTGGTGTTTGTTTGAAGATGTCACATATTTTTTTTTTTAACTTTTTTATTGTATAATATAACATACATACAAAGCAAAGAAAGAAAAAAAGCAATAGTTTTCAAACCACCCTTCAACAAATAATGACAGGATCTATCCTAGAGTTTGTCATGGGCTACCATACCATCCTCTCAGATTTTTCCTTCTAGCTGCTCCAGAGCATTGGAAGCTAGAAGAAATAAATATTTTTTTTATCATCACAACTGACTTTTTTTCTTTTTTGTGAAAAAATAAGATATATACAAAAATAAAAAGCAATAAATTTCAAAACACAGTGCAACAATTAGTTGTAGGACAGATTTCACTGTTTGGTATGTGTTCCAATTCCACAACTTTAGGTTTTTACCTCTAGCTGCTTTAAGATATTGGAGACTAAAAGAAATATCCATATACTGAGTCAGCAATCATACTCTTTTGTTAAACCCTACCTTCTCTGTATAACTCTGCCATCACCTTTGATCTTTCTCCCGTTCTTTAGGGGTATTTGGGCTATGGCCATTCTAACTTTTTCATGTGGAAAGGGGCTATCAATAATATGGGATAGGGAGATCGAACTAGCTGATGTTCTGGAGAGGCCCCTCTATGTTTTAGGACTTATCTGGTCCTGGTACTCATCTGGAGGTTGTAGGTTTCTGGAAAGTTATCCTAGTGCATGGAGGCTTTGTAGAATCTTATATATTGCCCTAGCGTGTTCTTTAGGATTGGCTGGAATGGTTTTGGTTGGGCTTTGGCAAGTTATGATAGGTAGCAATGCCTAACTGAAGCTTGCATAAGAGCAACCTCCAGAGTAGCCTCTCAACTCTATTTGAACTCTCCCAGCCACTGATACCTTATTTGTTGCACTTGTTTTCCTCCTTTTAGTCAGGATGAAATTGTTGATCCCTTGGTGCCAGGGCTGGATTCACCCCTGGGAGTCATCTCCCACACTGCCAGGGAGACTTTTGCCCCTGGATGTCATGTCCCATGTCGGGGGGAGTACAATGATTTCACTTGCAGAGTTGGATTTAGAGAGAGTGAGTTACCATGTATTTTGCTATTTTAAAATACTTTCGGCTTCTTTTGTGGTGCCTCAACAACATATACCAGGAAATTCAGCTGTGTCCAAATCATTATCAAATTATTAAGGGTCCCAGTTTTCATGTTTTTGTATTCATGCATTCAATTTACTCTGAATCATTTTAATAACTCTTTAAAAAGTCACCCCCAAGTCAGTCCATATGGCCTTCTGATCTCATACTTAGTAGTAAACACTAGGAGATGTGGTTGTAAAGGAGGTCTTCCAGGATCCTCCAGTCCCTTGTTCTGTGGCTCGTCAGTGGAACAGAATGAACTAATCCAAAGGCCAGATAGGAAATGAGAGTGATCTCATTTGTCTCTTGGCAGTGGTTGCCACCTTCTTGGAGAATAATTACCTAATAAACTCAGGCTTTGTCTTTCAGTGGCTCTATAAAACATGGGGCTAGCTTTTTAGACCAAATTCAGAGTTAATGCTGCTTGTACCTGGGAACAGAGATGCCCAAATAGATCTGGTTGTATTGACCCATTTCGGGAAATCTGATTCCCGCCAAAGCATTTTTCTAGAACATAAAACCTGGGTTCACCCCAGAGTGGAATCCCCAACAAAAAAGATATTATGATTACATTTATAGAAATATAAACCCTAGGGGCAGTCCTGGTAAGATAAATAAAATCACCATAAAAGGGACATACACACACACGCACATATATATATATATATATATGCAAGCTGGCGGACATTGGGAAATGTGAGGATAAAAACTTAGGAGATATACACACGCACACATACACTTAGGATGACATGTTTGTGTGTGTATATACACATAGAACTTCTACATAATAGTTATTTATAAATAGAACTTCTGCATAATCATTATTTATAAGATACTTTTTATGTTTAAAAAAACCTTTGGGCTATGACTATAACAGAAAAACCACTAATATGTTAATTTGGATAGCGCTCATATAAAGTGCTAGAAAGACAGGAAACCATTCAACTTTAATTTAAGAGCAGACAATTAAAGAGAACAATTGCAGAAAACACAAAGTGCTAATAAGCATATGAGAGGTTCGACAAGCCTGCTAGCAAAAAATACAAATTAGAATAAGGGTGTTCAATATTTCTCATCAAATTTGAAAGCTAATACAAATAATATCTAATGTTCTTAAAATGTAGCAAGAGGTAGTGTTCTTAAACATTGCAAGCAGGAGAGTAAATTTTTAGTTATTATTTTTTTTAAAAGGAAGTAAATTTTTGCCATCTTAGAAAAAAAAGCTACTTAGAAATAGAAATCAAGCACCTGGGCTCAGGACATGAACAGAAGCTCATGGCTGCATAATCAATTTATAATTGAAAAAAATATATTGAAAACCACCTCAATGTACAGCATTATTTAGTAATAAATGCAATGTTTTGAAGAAATTCAAATGACATGTTAATTACTCAGGCTAAATATAATAAGGTAAAATAATGAGAAACATTATATAAAGCTTTTTAGATCTTAATTATATTCAAACATGTGGAGAAAATGCCCAAGAATGAGGTTATTTCTAGCTAGTGGGATTATGAATCATTTTTACCTGAGAATTTACAAAAATGTTCTCCATGGAGTGTATAATCAGAAAAATGAAAGTTATTTTTTTAAAAGAAAGAGTACTTAATGCTTATCGACAACACCGTTCCAAAATAAATCATAGGGAGGAAAACTAAGGATATAAAAGGATATCAAATATGTGAGTAAACTGCACTAACTTTTCCAGAATTAAAATAACTCTTTTCTCTCAATCTGAACATTGTTTTTGTTTGTCTGTTTGTTTACTGCTTTTAGTTTCAAATACCCAGAGAGCTCAATATGAGGTACATTGAGTCTAGGGGGAAGAAAAAGTTAAAGAAGATAAGTTATCATTTTTAAGGAGGGTGGTTAAGACTGAATTTGGCCTAATTGAAAATGTATCTTTGAAATGTGTTTAGCATTTTAAGAAACAGCTGAATCATTTGCCTCCCATCGCTTGTGAGCTGCCGCACATCTGGATTCCTGTGCTGGGCCAAGGGCTGTGGCGGTAAAAGGGAAGACATGAAAAAAGGGATGATACTGCTTTGCCACCCCAGAGTGCAGTCCCCAACCAAATTGGTTGTTTTGATTACATTTTAGAAATATAAGTCCCTGGGCTTATATTTGATTTTTTTGATGCTTACAGTGTTTGGAAAAAAGTGTAAATCGTATTTCTCTGTGCCTGTGAACTTAGCCTTGCAGCCTGCCCTGATTTTACTCTCTGCTGTCTGCTCAGCCAGCCTGCCTTGGAGGGAACGTGAGCCTCTGAGTAGCATATCAGCTTGGTAAAGGGATCTCACTCCATTGGTTTGCTTGTTCTCTGTTTCTTTAACGTACCCCTAACTTGAGTGCTAAAACTTCATATGGGACTCCTTTCTTGCAGATGAAATGCCACAGTTTGAGGCCAGCTAACCTCAAAAAAGAAAAAAACAAAAAAGGTTCGGAGCAGCAGTTTTATATTAACATGAATTATTGGGCTAGCTAAGCTTTGGTTTCTTTTCATTCCCACGATGCCTTTTTGGAGTGATAGTCACTCTTTCTTTCTTTCTTTCTTTTTTTTTTTTAATGACCCAGGCGACATTTTAAAATGATTTTCTGCTTGGGCTGGAAATGGTTAGTGGGCCTCAGGGCAGTGGTATTTGTTGGCAGAGGGAAAGGGCATGTGGGTGGGGTGGAGACCTTCACAGGATGAATTTATTTTCACTTTTTTTCCAATCCCACCTTCCTTTTTAATTCCATACTCTTAAGTGTCTTTCACACATACGGAATATCTTTACTGACCTTGATGGCTATTGATTTCTTTTCTTGGCCCTTTCATGATGAAAACACACCTTCTCTTTCTAAAAAATAAATAATATGGCTTTTCTAGTTGTTTTGCTTCCTCTTTCCCTCCCTCTCTTCCCTCTTTTCTCCTTCCTTCCCTCCCTCCTTCCTTCTCTCCCTTCCTTCCTTCCTTCGTTCCTGCCTACCTGCCTGCCTGCCATCACAAATTCATAATACCTGGCAAAGGGCTAGTTGCCAATAGTATATAAGAGTGAACAGAAGGTACTAAGCCTTAGTTTACACTGAGGTCGTAAGAAAGTAAAGAAACATTTACCAAGTAGTGTGATCATTGCTGTCTACCTTCAGGAGAGGTGAGTTCAGTGTGCTCTGGAAGCATCCAGCTAGGACACTTAATACAGACCTGGGGGTGGGGCTGGGAGTCAGTGAACACTTTCTTGACTATGTGAATGTTTAACTGAGACCTGGGGGACAAGCAGTGATTTGCAAATTGAATTGGGGTGAAACCTGATCTGGAGACAGATATTCAAAAAGGAAAACCATTCCTTCATTCATTCAACAAATATTTGTTGAGGGAAGCCACAGGTCTGTCCTCTGCTCTGGGGACATTTAACAAGACAGCCAAGAATCTTGCAGCCAAGAGCCTTGTCCCCAGGGGGCTTTCATTCTGGTTGAGGCTAAGGCACGTTGTGATAAGGAAATGACAAGCAGGGTGATATGAGATAGTGGTAAGCATCATAAAGGGCAAACAGAGCAGAGCAGTGTATATTCCATCTCAACCCGGATGGTAGTTGCAGGTTAGGGGAGAGATCTTGCTGGGAAAATAGATTTGGAAGTTATTAGCATATAGATGGCATTTTAGTAGCTAAAAGTGGATAAGATCCTGGGAGTAAATGTAGAGACCCAAGAACTGAGACCTCGGGGGCACCAGTGTTAAGTGGATGGAGAGATAAGGAGAAACCAAAAAAGAAGAATGAGAAGATATGGCTAGTGAGTTAGGAGGTCTGCAAGTCAAGTTAAGAAAGTGTTTTGAATAGATAGGAGTTATCACCTGTAATCTAAATACATCAAAAGGCATGTTGAAAAATGATCAGGGTAAACTATTGAATTCCTCCCCTACCTTTTTTTCTTTCCTTTTCTTTTTTAATTAAAGAAGTTGTATGTTTATGGAAAAATCACGCAGAAAGTACAGAGTTCCCATGTGCCCCTCTCACATATAGGGTTTTCCCTATTAGTAACACTTTGCATTACTGTGGAAATTTTGTTACAATTGATGAAATAATATTATTAAAATTATACCACTAACTACAGTTAGGGTTCACTGTATTGTACAGTGCCCTTTTTAAAAAAAATTTTATTCTGATGGCATATATACAACCTAAAGTTTCCCTTTTTAATCACTTTCAAATATACAATTCAGTGTTGTTTGTGAGCAGGATTTTAGTTGGTAGTTTTGAAAATTTTTATTGTTTTCATGGGAGGACTGGAGCATAAGGAGCAGAGTAGAAGCAGGAAGACAAGTTAAGAAGCTTTAGTAGTAGGGCTGTTCAGGGAGGGCTTGGATTAGAATGGTGCCTGTAGAAGTGGTAAGAAATGATCATATTTATGGTGATTTAAATATTGAGTCCATGGGACTCATTGGTGGCTTGGGCTTGGAGAAGAAAAAGAAAAATTGAATCGAGGATGTCTCCTAACATTTAGATAAGAAAGAAAGATGAATCATAGCTTGGTCTATTATCAAAAGATAATTGAGTTTGATTGTATATGCCATACTAAACAATATAGAATTTATCTTGAAGGTGATGAATATGAGAATTTTAAGCAGGAAAATGGCATGGCCATACTTGCATTTTAGTTCTGTATGAAGAATGAATTAGAGAAAATAAGAGTGAGGGCAGAAAGTATAATTGGAATACTTTGTATTAATCCAAGCAAGCGGTAATTGTGGCTTAAACAAAAGGAGTAGCAAGAATTGCGAATGGTGTATAGAAGTCTGTAGAAGACAGAATCAAGAGAACTTGGTAACTGATTGTAGCTTGTTGGTAAAGGAGCCCAATTCCAGTAATGTAATAAGAATTGAGAGATTTATGGCTTAAACTACTGAGAGACTGGTGTATGACACTCACTGACGTTCAGAGCACAAATGAAGATGCAGTTTATGGGAGGTGAGTATATATATAAATTCCATTTTGGATATATTGAGAATGAGATTCTTCTTTGATATCCAAATGGAAATATGAAATATGAATATAAAGGTCTGGTGTCCAGGAAAAATATCTAGACTGGAAACATTTGTTTACAAGTCATAAGCATAATTGAGTTAAGGAATATATGAAATCACCCCTGGAGAATGTGTGAATTGAAAAGGGGTTTGTTTTAGTTTACTAAAGCTGCCAGAATACAGTATACCAGAAATGGAATGGCTTTTATAAAGGAGATTTATTAAGTTACAAATTTACGGTTCTAAGACCTTAAAAATGTCCAAACTAAGGCATCCAGAAAAACATACCTTGACTCCAAAGAGAGGCTGAATGGCATCTGGGATTTTTCTGTCAGCAGGGAAGGCACATGGCTGGTGTCTGAAGTCCTTGCTCCTGGGGTTCATTGCTTTGTGCTTCTGATTCAAGTAGCTTCCTCTTTAAGCATCTGTGGGCCCTCACTCAGCTTCTCCTGGGCAAAACTCAAGGTTCTGGCTTGCTGAGTTTCTCATGGGAAGGCACATAGCAAAGTCTGTTAGGCTACTTTCCTGGCTTCTGGTTTCAGACAGCTCTTGCAGATCGTGTGGGTCCTTCTGGTGTTTTCCTCTGCATCTCCTAATGTCTCTGTCAGCTCTCTGTGTTGGCTCGATTAAGGACTCCAACAAAATAATCAAGTCCCACAATGAAAGGGTGGAGTCTCTTCTCCATCTAATCAAAAGGTCACACCCACAATTGGGTGCATCACATCTCCATGGATACAACCTAATCAAGAGGCCCCACCCTACAACACTGGATCAGGATGAAAAGAACATGGCTGCCCTACGAGACTGGATCAGTACTAAAAGAACGTGGCTTTTCTAGGGTACATAACTTTTTTAAAACAGCACAAGGGTCTAGGATGGAGTATTCAGAAGCATCAAGGAAAGAATTCATTTCAGGAGGAAGATGGCCATTAGCAGCTGCAACTGAAGCAAAAAAGGTTAAAGAGGCAAAGGACTTAAAAGTGCCAAAGGTTGCTGATGACCCTGCCAAGATCAGTTTCAGTGGTACAATGGGAGTAGAACCTAAACAGCAAGATGTTGAGAACCAAGGAGTCCAGTTAACTCAGAGTGTATTCCTGGGTTGATTCATATGGGTTTTTTATTGCCAGAAGTTGGGGAATGGCATTTGCATTTTGCAGCAAACTAATTCCTTTCAAATTTACAGTTTATCAAAATTAGGTTGTTTTATTCCTTTGGATATTTTCTGATGATACAACCTGGTGAGGGGAACAAGCTTGATAATTAAGAACTTTACTGTGCATTTCCATGTGGCCGTTTCATAAATCATTTGTTTGTAAGCCTCTCACTCGGGAAGAAAGGAAAAGAAATGGCTATTTCCTTCTCTTTGGGCTGGGATAAGCAGTATTCTCTAACTGAAATCAAAACTTAATTTTGAAGTGCCATGAGCAATGTTGAGTTTATTCCAACATAATAAATATATTCAGTCATTGGAGGTTGACAAAGATCAGTAAGCAAATCACAAACAAATAGATTCCCACCCATAAATCTTAAGGAACACAGTGATTCTAAAAGAGGGAAGAATATTTAGTGGTTACTTGTTCTTCTTTAAATAATAAATATTAATACAATATGACTGAAGCAAATTACAATATTTAGTTTTCCAAAGACGGCGTGGGAATATGTAGTTAAACGGAAAATGCAGCCAGCTGTTTCCTCAGGATAGAAATATCTCAAAAGTAATTTTAAAATGCTTCCCACTTTTACTCAGGAAGAATTGGGAGACAAACTGCTTTATAATTACTTTTGAAATTTCATGGATATTGAAATAGTTCCAAAATTGACTGTAAGATTTCAAAGAGGAACATTTATATTCCTTATTGAATCTAGAGTCTTCTATTCCTCAAAATTCTAGTTGATGATTCAGAAAAGGAAGATAGAGCCCTTTTCTTTCCTTATGAGATGGATTCTATACCAGAATCTCAAAGCACTTTATACAAACAACTCATGATCCACCCCCTTTAAATTTCTGAATGAAGTTTAACAAGGTTCCCACTCAGCATATAGTAACATGGAGTTTCTGGAAACCTTGGATAAAATGAATGAGACATGATACGGCTGCCAGCAAGTTTGCAGATGAGCCAAGAATAGCAAATGCGATTTCTCTTTTACTGTTTTAACCACCAGGCACCCGAAATGCAAAGATATTACAAGATTAAAACAACAAACCAAAACATGGTCTAGAAGAAATAGTTCCTGACTTGGAGTCAAGAGACCTTCATTCTAGTCTGCTTCTGCCTGTGTGGGAATTTGAACATGTCTCTTAACTTTGGTGGTCTCGTCTCTCTATCTGGGGTGCATTGATTTCCAAAGTTCTTCCAAGATCTGATATCCTAAGGCCTCGGGACTTTGGAAAAGGGAGACTGCCTGCAAATAAAAATGGCCCAAGGTTTTTGAGGAAATGGTATGGCAGGGCATTCTTCACCTTAGCAATATTATTTAGTTTTGTCTCTTCCTTGGTAGTGCTCAAAACTAGTTCTTATTTCTTTTAAATTGCTATTTCCCTGATTCCTTTTCTACAAATTCTACCAATAGGTTCAGGGGGCATATTCTAAATTATTATATAATGAACCTTGCTCTTTATCCTTTTCCCCTGAGATTAAGAATGTAGGTAAGTAAAAGAGGAATGGTTACAAATGCAGAGCCTGGAGTCATAACTCCCAGGAGTAAGAGCCACCTCTAAACTTCTTTGGTTTGCAACTTTGCACAAATTAATTAATCTGTCCAAGCCCCAGTTTCCTCATCTGTGCAATGGGGAAGATATTATGCATTTTCATAGACAATCTTGTGAGCACTAAGTTAATACCAACAACTTGACACAATGCCTGACAGCAGTCTAACCTCCCTTTTCATCCTCATTTTCTTTTTCTTTGATAGGTTCTTAGCCAGATGCTTCTATGCTATCCTCTTAATCGCTGCGGTTGGAAGCTGGGAACTACATTTCCCAGAATCCCTTGCCATCTGTCTTCAGGTTTATATTCCTTTAATGAGAATCATTTCTAAGAGATTTTGAAGGCAGAAGAGAAATATCAGTGCATAGACCTGGGCAGTAGGCAAATATAGGGTTTAGACCTATAGCTTCTGGTACTTCCTGGGAATTACCATAACATTTTGGGACTGTAGGTAGATGAGTTTATTGGCAGTGGTTTCTATCAATTGCCACAATACCTGAACTTCTTGAAATATAAGAAAGTTCCTTTTAAAGTTCACTTCTCCGACTCTTCTAAACCACATGATCCCCTAAATTAAATGCCTTCCAGCTTCAGTGGTTCATGTTTTCTTGGTAAATTCCTGCCTGATATATTGTCATCCTTCTCTTTCTTATTGAATCCTCTCATAGATTACTAACCAAGAAAGGGAGGAAGGTGAATAATAGTAATAAGCTGAAAACATTTATGTCTTTAATCAATTGACATAGCTTTAGTGAGCGTTCCCTGACCACCCTATCTAAAAGATGAACTCTGTCTCCCATTTCTTCTTTCTGCTTTTTAAAAACTCTCCTTAGTATTTACCATTATGTCAAATGATAGTGATATTATATTATTTTTCTCCCTCAGAAATTACTATGCTCATGAGGATGAGAATATCTGACTGTTTGTTTCACTACTGTATCCCAGGCTCTTCCTCTTAAAGTATCTGGCATATACTAGTTGCTCAACAAATACTTGTTGAGTTAATGAATGGAGTACTTATTGTGTTCCAAATTCTGTTCTAAATTCGCTATGTATATTTTCTCATTTAGTCCTTCTAAAAAACCCATCCAATGGATATTACTATATGCTTATTTTACAAGGGCAAAGATAGACACAAAAGTGGTGAAACAAGGCTTTGAGCTCAGAATGACTCCTAACAAATCCTTTTAACCATGATGCCACTTTGAATGCCTATTCTTTTATTCTGACATTGAGCTAAGTGCTTGGTAGCATTCTGACGTCTCATAAGAATCTCATGTGGTGTGTATTTTTATTCCATTTATAAGATAAGAAAACTGAATCCATAGAAATTAAGTAATTTTTACAAAGTGATACAGCAACTAAGCGGCACATTCACCTCCTCATCCAGGTCTGTTTGTCACTAAAGGCCTGGGATTCAGGATCTTACCACATCGGTAACATTTTCAAAAATCAGCAGATGCTTTGCTCTTGAATTCAAATAGAACACATAAACAAAAGCTCTGTTATATATACCACCCATGAGTAAAATCCAGAGAAATAGATTTTAATTTCTATATATTTTTTATTGGAACGGACACATTTTAGCATAAGGGAGGTCTTCTTGTCAGATGTTAATATACGTTCAGTTCAGTCCTCTTACTTTCATTAAGCAATAACCGTTTCCAGGGTGTGAGACTATTTAGTTTATAATAGGATGCAGTGTAAATGCCGTGCCCATTCCAAAGTTCAGCAAAAGCAAAACAGCTGTTTAATAAGAGGCGTTTTACAGGATAAACGAACAGTTCATATTGTTATGGAAAGGCCAATTTTATGAAACTGCACTTTAGAAAACAAGCCGGGCCCTGCCTAGTCTCCTTTCTTTTCTTAGGAAAAGGGGCAGCAGCTCCTCTTAGAATGTCTCTGGTATGGATCCACTTTTGGAGGAGACTCTACCCTCCAGGCAGTGAGCGTATGAACATAGGAGGAAGGATTTAGCCCAACAGAGGGATAAAATGCTTGAAACAGACACTTCAATTTTTATTAGGGGAGAAGGAAAAAAAAAACCCCTTATTATACGAAACGGTGACTGCAGGTGGATGCTCTTCACCGACCGCGCACCCTTTGCCTGCGAGAGAAGGATGTGATTAGTGGTGAGCTGTCTTTTCTCATCACTGTTGCCTCCCCAGCACCAGAGGTTTTCACACGCCAGTCTGTGCTCCTGCTTATCCACGTAGGGCTTGGAGATAAGAAGATTGTTTTTCATCCTCCTTGAATGTGTAGATACCTCATTCTCATTTTTGCAGCGCTGATCTGAGGAAATAGGTGTTGAGACCATCTCAAGCGATGTTTTGGTCTTGTTTTTACTTGACTGGTATTTCATTTGCAGAGACAAAGGAATGTCAGTATGCAGGGAAACTTCCTTTTTTCTCTGTGTGATAATATAGTTGTTGAATGTGGTCATGCCTTTGGTAGTCTTTATGCCGTGGACGGATGAAGCCATTTAGGATATAAAGAATAGCTCAGTATCTGAATGTATAGAGGAATCCCAAGCTGGGAATCAGGAGACCTAAATCCTGAGCTTGCTTGTTCCACTATTTAACTGAGTAACCTTGGATAATTCGTTTAACCTTTCTGCTCAAAAAATGGAGACTTTCAAGTCCTTAAAAGTGCATTGTTACTATTATTATTATTTTTATTTTTGTATGCTGTATGGCAGGGGTCACTTTCTTTTTCCATGTGAGTATCCCGTTATTGCAGCGCCATTTGTTGAATTTTTGTTTGTTTGTTTTTCCTTTCTTTGTTTGCTTGCTTGTTTGTTTTGGGAAGTACATGGGCTGAGAATTGGACTGAGTCTCCTGCACGGCAGGTGAGAATTCTACCATTGAACTACCCTTGCACCACCCCCTATTTTATCTCATCACAAAAGTAAAAATTATTATAGCCAAGGAAAATATTTAAGATTAAACAAGTTAAAAAGTTTATTTAACAAGTCAGACTTTAATATAAATCACAAGAAAATTTTCTTGTTTCATTCCAGCTAGGCCAGCGATGACCTGATGAATCCAAGGATAGGACAGTTATCTAACGGAATCTCTAATGATAAATGATCCCTGAATTTACTTCTGAGGACATTTCATAAAATCAGATGAGTTTGAGGTTTTGTAGATTGTACTATTCTCAGCTAACATATAAGTATAGACAGGCCTCATGATGCATCGTCCATATATTTTCTTATAGGAATTGAGAAGTAATTTCTTTATTTTGTTCTTGTAAAGGTCTTGCTGTCATAATAATGGATGTCATTTTACAGAGTAGGACCAACTGGTATATAGATGTTCCCCACTTGAAATAGGGTGTTAGCTAAGGCAGGTTTTGGAGTGCTAGCATTATATTGAATTTTTTAAAAGTTGCTGAAATCACTTAGATCAGTTACACTTACAAGAAACAAAATAGTGAACCTGACCATGCAGTTGCTTTAGGAAGCCAAGGTTATGGCACTCCTGACAAAGTGAGCAACAGCTTGGCCTGTTCTTTCAGTGCTTCTGCTACACCCAAAGGTCATGGTGGGCTGGTCATGTTGTTTGAGTTCAGAGAAATATTGAGAGGAATAGGTGGCAATGAGAACAAGCACTGTGTGTGCAGCGCTTTGCAAGTTGACCTTTTCAAATTTGTGAAATAGTTTGGAACAAGTAAATGGCGTGCGATGCTAAAATGCCTCCTCATGCTTTGGCACTGAGGGTCGTCTATTCCCAGCTGGTGACAATCATGGGATATGTCTATACAGTTTAGACTCCAATAGAATTCTGTCTTCAGATGGAAGCTTTGGGGTAGTTCCCAGGTTTATCTTTTTTTTTTTTTTTACTCACTAAAATGTATTTTTGACTTCATGTAAATTACCTTGTGATGTTATGCTACAATTAAAAGTGTACAGTTTGACAATTATTTTCATTCTCTTTGAAAAACATTTCTGATTGTTTATTCTTTGTAACTCAGAGGAAACTCAGTCCACATTAGAACAAGGCTGCCTAAGACATGGATGTAATTTGGAGTAATATGGATTCAACATTATTCCCATGACCTTTCCCACTTTTACCTCTTTTGTGCATTCATTTCATCATAGAGGTGGAAATGTTAAATAATACAGTCAGTTATGTGTTAGAGATCTAAAAGAAACATACACTAAATATTCTTTTAAAATCGAAATTAGCAAAGTGGAAATGTGCTGACTTAAAGTTTTGTAAAATTTAACATCACCTAGAAATACAAAAATACTGTAGTGTTTTTAAATTGACTAATTGCAATAATTTTGTAGGAAAGCTTTTTCTTTTTTCATGGGCAGACACCGGAAATTGAACCCGGGTCACCGGCATGGCAGGTGAGAACTCTGCCTGCTGGAGCCACTGTGGCCCCCCCAGAAAAGCATTTTTAAATAATGGAGAACACCTGTGGAATATTCAAAATGAAATTTATAAATAAATATCTCATTATGTGAGCCAAACAGCTCTTTGACTTTGCTTTGCATTTGGTTTATTTTGTATTATCAGACTGTGTTAATTTAAGCAAAGTATGCCTGCAGGGCTAACTCAAGGAAATAACTGGCATAGAATAGGGTGTGTTCTTAGACTTTGCAGTTTTATAGAAGAATACAGTGGGGAGTGCGGAGAAAATCTCCTATTAGAGACTGATCAGTGGCTTAAACATCATATTTCTTTCATTTTTCATTCAAGTTCCAGCTTTAATTTTGGTCCATACGATGAGCTGACTAACATCACAGCACCAGAATGTTCAAGGACACATGACCTCAGGCCACCTTCTCTCTTGATTGAGGTCACCTGAGGGAGGGGGTACAATCTGTGAATGGACCTTGCAGAGGCCATAATCACCCCGAATAGCTTTTAAATTTTGAAAAATTTGAGCATTGTTCTGGGGAAAATGGTCCAGAATTTTAATAGTCCTCAAAAACTGAGCAAAAGTTCAAGACTTAGCAAAAGTTAATAATCCTGCTTCCATTAGCCTCCCACCTAGTTCAGGGTTCCCACATTTTGCTTTGTTGAGCAGTTTCTCTGTCCCTCACCTCACAAGCCATTTACAGTATATTTGGGCAGATAAAGTACCTGCTGATGGAGAAGTGTGAGCGGGAAGGGTGGGATAGAACAGAAGAAAACGCAAAGAAAACCAGCTCCCTAGAGTGAGCGAGTGCATATGCACTGCATTTGTGGGTTGTGGTTTTTTCCCCATCTCTCTCGAGGAAGGAAACTCTCCAGGACAGAGTGAAGCTAGAGAGAGTCAACAGTCTCTGCTAGAACTGTCTGCCTTTCATAGGCTTCCAACAAAGCAGCCTTCTAAGAGCCCCTGGCCAAAGGCACTGCCAGAGACCAAGGCCTCGAGATCATCATTGGCAGGTCCCGCTCCCCCAGCCTGCTGAAAGGTCAAGGGCCGTGACCTAAGCAGTCAAGTCTGAATGAATTGCAAGGACATCCAGAGGGCCATAGCTGGGCCTTCTTGGAGGACAGTTTTCTTCAATATGTAACATGGGATTGACTCTTGTGAACACAAAATTTGACTTAGGTGATCAGCCAGGTTAGTTACAGCTGCTGAGTTGATGCTAGATATGAGCATAACTTCCAAAGTGTCAAGACAGCAGGGGCAGACCACAATTCAGGCCCTCTTTTTTGTTATTGCACCATCTTCACTGGAAGCCTTTACATCCAGCAACCCATTTACTTTGCTGGTCTTTCACTTAAATATCCTGCTTCTATCCATAGGTCTTTACATGTCATTTTTCCTACTATAAATATTCTCCTGGATCTATCTCTGCCACTAAATAATTGACCTCAAATTATAACTCTATATCTTCTGAGTGAAGGGTCCTCATCAAGACAAAGTAGGGAAGTAGTAGAATAATTTGTTCCAACTTCTTTTTCAGCAGAGTTCTATCCTGCAGATGAAATCTTACATTGAGGCCTAGATAAAAAGACTTTAATTTTTTTTAAGTTGTTTTGTTTTAAGGGTGCATTTGCTGGCTCCCGAGGGGATAGAGTGGGGAGCCTGAATTAGGGTTCTTTAGAACCATGTTAGAAAAAAATTCTACTAGAGATGTTCTCTATAGTTTTGACTATTACATTTATAAATTATTTAAAAATACTTCAGCAGTTACAATATGGGAGAACAAAGGAATTATTTAGTTTTGCCTGGAATCCTGATGCTTGTAGTAGCTAATAAAGACTGTGCAATTCCTAGATCATCAGTGAAAGTGCTAAACAAGAACTCACAAGAACTCTAAAAAAAACAAACAAACAAGAACTCACGCTCTCGGTCTGCCCTTGACACCCTTTCTAGCAGAAACAGCTACTTTAACTGCTGTTTAATTTGTATCTGGATCAACAGCTGCTATTTTGGTAATGAATATACTGGATTTTAGAAATGGAGCATTTATTTATAAAACAATGATAAATGTGAAAAATGAACTCTTACTGGGTCAATTAAAATATTCAACATATGTATAGTGACTAAAATATTTAGGAGCTACTACCCAGCCATGCATGAGGATGAGAATTCAGGAAGGATTTGTGGCGTCCACCCTTGGAAAAACTGTCCTAAGCTAAAGTCCTAAAGATCCTCGTGTGCAGCCTTGGATTCTGAAAGATTTTGGTCGCCCAATTCAGCTATAATAGTGATAGAATTCTGCCTTTGAAATATGTTTTGTTGTGTCTGTTGTGTAATATGGCAGTGTCTTCCTTAAGTGAACTGCTATTGTTATTGTTGTAATTTGTGGTATCAGCACCCTTTGCTGAACTGAGACTTCCTTGAGCCAACAAAATGGAGTGCATGAAAAATTTTGTTCTTGCTTTCTAAGGATTGATTTCTGTATGTTTTGTTTGCATATGTGGCAAAGTTTAGATTGAGACCTGGTTTCGTTATAAATTATAGTCTGGCTGTAGTTGGAAGAGCTAGTTCTGACTCACCTCAAAGTTCACTGGTGGTCACTTACTGCTCTCAACTTCTTTGATTCAGAGAATAATAGTATGTTTATTTTCAAAGAATAATAGCATATTATTTATATACTGCAAAATGACATTATTTAACTTTGACCCCAGTTAAATAATTCAAATCTATGATTTTCCTGCAATAACTTGCTTTTGTGCCAAGAGGGCTTCCAGGAGCAGCTGACAACTCATTTGAAACATTTACTAGATGTCATTTACTCTAAAAGAAACATATGCATATTCCTAATCTTAACAGATTTGAATTGTTGCTTGTAAGATAGTTATTCAGAAAAATTTCATATAAAATATAAAGAGGTGTATAATCAGTGAAAAAATGGTAAGAAAATAAATATAATGATGATTCAAAGAAGGGGATGAATCTGTAACTATTATAATCAAGGAAGATGAGAACATTAAGTTCCATATTCTAGGGATTTAGATGGAACTTATTAGAATATATTCAGGAGATCATTTTAAACAGCTTTTGGGAACAAAAGTAGGTTGGGTTGAGCGTATCAAGTGGCCTAAAATGTAGGTGAAATAGCTCAGGGATTGAAGTTAACCTGGCTGGTGTTTTCCCAGACTAGAAAACTAGCATTAAATTCAGTGAAGGACAGGAGGGCAGAAGTCTAAGACATCTTCCCTTGAGAGACATTTAAATTTCAAATGATCATGAAGCTCAACTGCTTTTTCCTCCCTGCAAACCTATTTCTTTCCTCCACCTTTCCCTCGCTTTTCCCACCATTCATCTTTGTCTCTCTCTTAAGGAGATAAGGCTGGCTTGCAAATTGTCTGTTACTGCAATCAAATATGCAAAGAAAGGGTGCTTCTTTATTTCTCTATAACTAATCTGTTCTCCTTCATGAGCTCCCATCTTGTTGAGTAGATGATTTGAAGAGATAAGCTAAATTTATCCCAGGCATGTATTCTCAGTCTGATTTAATGACATGAATAATTATTCTGCTAGGATGACCCAGGTAATATACAATAAATCAGAGTTCTCATCACTTCCTCTGTATTTTTCTAAAACAAAATTGAGATTCTGGGAGGAAGGGCAACAGGCAGGAGATAGAGTCACTGTTAACTGGACTCTTTGGGAAGCAGATGCTGAAACAGAGTAGGGTGTAAGTGGTCTCTGGCCAGGCAGGGGCAGTGAACCTAAAAGGGAGATGAAGCAGGGCTGTGCAGGGTAAGGCCATCATGTAGGTACAATGCCTGTGGTGCATTGAATCATCTACCCCAACAAAAGACATGTGCTCAGTCTTAACCCATGTTCCTGTGAGTGTGAGCCCATTTGTAAATATGACCCTTTGGAGATGTATTATCAAAGCGTAGACTCATTTGTGAATAGGATCTTCTTAGATCCACTGAATCGGGGTGGGCCTTAGTCCATATTCCTGGAGGCCTTATAAAGAAAAGCCAGACTTCAGAGAAGGGCACAGGGAAAGAACAGGAGTAAAAGGAAACCAGAACCCCAAAGGCTGTGGCAAGCCAGCATCAGAATTCTATAGACTTTGGGGAGAAAGCATGGCCTTGCCGACACTATGATTTTGAACTTCAGGTTTCCCAAATTGTGAGCCAATAAATTCCTGCTGTTATGCCAGTGCATTGTTTGGTGTTTGTGATGGCAATACTGGTGGACTCAGACAGTGCCTGTGAAGGGAAAGGAGGGAGAAAGCAGGAGTGGGCAGGAAGACCACAGCAAGCTCTCAAGGAAAGACTGATCATCCGAGGCCCTAATCCCCCTGCTGCGTTCACTCATGGAAAAGGACAGCCCTGAAGGAGCATGCTCTTGGCTCAAAAGACAAGGGATACAGAAGTCAGTAAGAAAGCTGTCAACTAACTTCACTCTTTGCAACTGAATGGAGAGTGCTTTCTGGAAGGCATACCCTGAGCCATGCACATCCACAGCTACATATGTTCTCTGGATTGCTGTTTTTTTTCTTGGTCTCTGCTTTTGCTGTCTTCTCTCTTAACTTATGACACTGCTGAAGGGCAGCTGGTGACATTCCTAGGGAGCCTGCTGCTTTCTCTTAGTGAGGTTTGCATAATGTGGGATCTTTTCTCCCTTGTCTTGATAAGAGCTTATCGATCTTTCCTGGGGACTTGGCTCCAACTTGGCTCTCAGTATGCCAAGTATCTCTGAAATCTAACTGTGAGTCCCTCAAAGACCATATTGCTGTGACACCTTCTGGCAAGATCCCCGGAGAGCGTGCAACTAACTTTCACATGGGAATGCC